>JAVSBS010008481.1:0-50555 GCA_033124195.1 Coracias cyanogaster
GGGACACCACTTGTCACCTTCCTCCATCTGGACATTGAGCCATTGACCATCACTCTCTGGATGCGACCATCCAGCCATTTTGGTAGAGCAAAAACACATAAACAGACAACTAGCTGTAGTGCTCTGAATTCCAGAATTTCTCAAAGGTAGCACATTCCTGCAATCCTCCTTGTTGGCTGCAGCCATTTCATTCATGCAAGTCATTTCTACATATTTCTGTTTTTTAGAATAGAAATATTCATACATATTTCTACATATATTATGAATAAACTGATCTAAAGCAGTAATTGAACCAAATCCTCTGGAAATGAAAGGCTGGTAAATGGGATGTGGTTGTATTCAGGGAAGTGCCCCAGAAATTTGAAATCCATCTAAACTGAGTATGAGCATTGTACTCATTACTGAGGGACTGTGACCATGTTGCATATGCTGTTTAAGAGGATACTGGGTTCTCAGCAGCTTGTCTTTTTGCTAACCTGCATGAGCGTTCAGAGTCAAAACACCACCATACTTCAAACTCCGCCTTTTAGTGTAAATATAGCACAGTTTATGAACGCAGTTAATTTTAGTATGCAGAAGGCATTTTTTTGCTTCTAGCAAGTATTTCACCATGGGAATGATGCAAGACTTACTTGGGTTGCATTGGTTATCTGGCATGCCTCTCCAGCAAAGTTATATGACACGTGGTGTGTGTTTGTTACAGTCATGAGTGGCTAAATAGAGCTAAAGCAGCACTGCTATCAGAAATGCATTAGTGAATAGCTAGTTATCACTACATGAAAACTCATTAAATTCATGAAGAGTGAATAGTTTCATGTAGGGAATGACTGTAGCTGAAATCCAAAACTCTTATTAACTTTGAGGGTTAAAAGGGTCCTAGTGATTGCACCAGCACATGCTCTTCTGCCAGACTGTATCCTTCTATTCTACTTTTATTTTTAAATTTGCAGATGCCCCTTGGTCTTATGACTGCAAGAAACTCCTGCCAATCTGGGATAAGCTAGGAGAGCAATATGAAAGTCGCAAAGACATAATGATTGCAAAGACAGATGTCACAGCAAATGACATACTGTCTGTTGGAGTAGATCGCTATCCATTCTTCAGACTCTTTCCTGCTGGACCAGATTACCAGGTAAGAAGCTGTTAGGGAAGAATGGAGACACAGCTCCACACCAAGGGGGGAATATATACATATGTGTATGTGTGTGCCTGGGTGTGTGTATGCACATGTATCATGGTGAGAAAGGAATCCTTTAAGCATGAAAGCTTTAGTCCTTATCTACTTAACATTGGATTCACTGCTGTCAAGAACCTGAATTAGAGGAAAAAACCCTTCTATTGTCTTCTATGTGTGACTCTGTGGCAAGAGCCCATGTATCATTTAAGGACTTGGACCTACAAGTCATTACAGCCTTACCTTCTGCTGTTTAACAACTTCCAATCTGCCCGTTGGGTTCCAGCAACAGTCTCAACTCAGAGTGAACTTACAGGTATCTCCTAATCATTGCACTGCCTTTTAACTTAAAAACATGACAAGAGATGTACTGTCACAGAACTACCCTGTGCCAGTTTTTTCTGGAGCAGGCATGACTATAGCCTCTAAAAAGCTGGTACTACTCTTGATATATCCTCTACACTTTCATAAAACCTAAATCTCAAAAATCTTCTTCTATACCCTTATGCCAGTAATTTTACTTCATTCAAGTATCACAGCCACAACTGGTGATAAATATTTGTTGTCACAACCAATGACCTCTACAATATGCTATCTAATGCACCAGCAATGTTATACAATAATCAGAAAGAGGCAAATATAAATATTAAACCTACATTCCTCCATCTACATAGATAATCTAATTAAAAAGAAAATCTCTCTGAAGCAAAAAAATTAAATTATTCTAAGATACTGTTATAATTAAGAAATTACTAAGCTTTTCATTTTTCTTCTTGGTTCTAAACTTAAATTACATTCTAAGATGTTTGCCCATGTCCTCATTTAATCTTTGAGGGAGAGATTTTCCTCTTGGATGTGCATGCACAGCTCCTAATGAATTGAACTGCAGTCCTGCACACTCACACCATGTTTAGTCTTTATGCAAAAAAGCAGAAACCCATTAAATGCTCATAATAAATGTCAGTTTGTCAAAACCATCAGTAACAACTTTCATTAACTATTAAGGGATTGCTTCATAGTTACAAACACTCTGAAGTTGAGTGTTTGAAATGTAAACTTCTTCCTTGTGTACCACGCTTTTGTACTAGTTCCCTCAACTTCAGAGATTTTAACTTGCACTTGTCTATCAGTGGAGGTGTCCTGTGGATGTCTGCAGTCTCGCAGACCCAAGTGTTCTGGCCTTCTTTCATCTGGCACTGTATGAACAGCTGACCACAGACATCTTCACTCACTACAGACAATCATCAATGATCCAAGACACACTCAAGCTGTTAATACACAGCCACAACAACAGCTCTCCATCATTTCCTACCCAACCAGCAGTTATACTGGGAATTTGCCAATGCATACTCATGCTTTTCAAGAAGTTAACCAAAGTGAGAGCACAGGATATCACAATGTGCCAAGGCTCAGTATCTACTGTGTTTTGCATTGTATAGGCACTGTCCCAAAATTACTGTCCGTACTCCCTTATTCTGGCCATGAAAAGAGTGATAGAAGGGTCCTGGAGCTGAAGAGAAACCAGTATGCTCAGAATGAAGAAAGAGGAACAGGAAATATGTATAGTCCAATAACAACACCTGATGCAACCCTCATTTCACTCAGACATCTTTTCTAGCCTTTTAACCTTTTGGTAGTGTTAGAAACACAAATGTGAACTTTCAATTACCTTTGCTGATTCTTCATGTTGTTTAAGGACTAAGGATGAATTGAACACTAGTGCAGAAGCACTAGGAACTCTGAATAACTATCAGAAGACTCTAGAAAGCACATAAAAATTCACATAAAGAATCTGAATCTGCTCCTGATAAACTAAGGGAAATGTGGCTAACACAACATGACCCAAAGCTGTTTTCTAGAACTGAGTTATCATGTTCTTTGGCCACCATAGACAACCTTACACCCCCTTAAAGGCAAAGCCATGGGCAGAACACATCACTATGCAGTCCCTTCCAAGCACTCCACCTGATGAGATCATATTAGATATTAGCCTCCTCCAAATAGAAGTATCTGCTACCTCTCCACACTATGAACTGCCTTATTTCCAGTGGACTGTCACTCTTCAGTCTAAGAACAGGTTCAACTTTTCCTGAAGTTAATGACAAGTCACCCACTTACTTTCAGTGGTTGCAAAACTAGATGCATGACAACATTTTTGCTAGAAGCCACTTCAGGTTAACTGGAGTTAAGTGGAGTTGGATGAGCTGGACATTTAAGCATATGCCCAGTTTTCCAAAGCACGTAGGTGTTTCTATGCTGGGGAACAGTTATAGCCCGAGCTGACGGAACAAGAGTGAATCTGATGAATTACATGGAGGACGGAGTCATCAGGCATCATCTGAGCTCCATCTGTGACGCTGATGAAAACCTCATCCACTGCATCATCCTCTCCATATTTAAGAGAAAAACATGCAGCCTTTCAGAAAGATTTAAGACAATTCTATTTGTTTCTATCAATTAAGTAAGAAAAATAGCATTTATGTACTCTTATGCACTGATTACTGTAATGAGAAGTGTTGACACACATCCTCAGTAACCAGCGCAGAGATCAGCTCCTTCTCTGGCTTTACAGATCTTCAGACTCTGAGAAACTGCTCTTCCAGGCATCATCAGAGTCAATAAAAATTAAGACTCATCTGATAATATTAACTGCCTCTGCAGAATTCAAATAATCTTTTTCTCAAGAAACTGACGCTTGCAAATGTGAAAAAAACCAAACAACCAAACACTTTCAAGGATGCCACACTTTATTACAAGACAATACTTTAACTAACAGAAATATCAAACCTCTATGTATTTTTAGTGAATTCACCAGAATTTCATGTACAGTCCTTTGAACTCAAATCAGGCATAAGAGTAACTAGTGTAAAGTAACACCGCATTATCAGTCTCAGTGGGAGTGAGCTTAACCCAAGTGAGAACAGGTCTCTGCTTATTTCTAAACATACTCAGGTAACAGCAGACAATTCCCAAGGTTACGCACATGAGCTCCTACAACTTTCTTTTAAAAGACTCATGCAAGATTCTTTTGTACTTCCAGGGAGCAAAGGTATTTTAGGGGGACCTTTAAAATAAGGTATGGTGCCCAAACTGACTTTAAACTGAAAGTGCAAAGCCTCATCTTAACGTGAAATATAAGAAAAGTAATGTCACTGCTCATTTTCTTCCTCTTCAAGCTGTGCAACCATTGGTATTTCCAGACTATGTATTTCAGAACTTTTTAGAATTCTAATTTCCATCAAAATCCTTAGCATTGAATATCATGGCTGGACACTTAAAAGACTCTGTTCTTCAAAATACCTTGCAAATGTTTATTGTTAAACACAGAAAAGACACTGCTGTCAGTAGTTGGTAGGATCCCAGACAGTTATAATTTTCATACATAGCCTTTTCTTCTTAAGGATATACATCTATCTCTTCTTTACACTGGATTTTCAGATGACGTTGGAACCTGCTGTGCCTCTGCCCGCACTTTCTAAACTAAGCAGAAGAATCTAGAGTTTGGTCAGCTGAAAGAACTGAAATCTTCCCGCTGATTATGCTGTTATTTCCACCACTTTGTGTAGAGAGTTAAAGTACTTAACCTTAAAACTCTTTTCAGGAGGTGGCTTATGTGGGAGAGTATACCTTGGAGGCATTTTCTGAATTCTTAGAAGAACAAAGCAAGGCAAAAGCAGGACCAGGAGAGAAGGTAGGCATTTGATCCAGACACTGACCAATCTGCATGTTCACACCTATAGGCATACCTGAACTGGCTATAGCAGAGCCACGAGTATGGGCTTCAGCCACTGCTCATGTTAACACTTGGACGCTCTTAGCTGGTTTCAAGCTGACTAGCTTGGCATAACCATGCTAGCTGCAGCCACTAGCTGCACATGTCCACTCAGATCCTTGTTTTCATTACACAGAAACCTCTTCTCCCACTGCTCATGTTATCACTGACTACCAGAATGTTAATATAGTGACTAAATACTGCATGGCAGAAAGGAACCTCTACCTTGACAGGTGTAAGCAAAACTTTGTCAGGATTGTAGCTGGAAAAAAGAAGCACTAGTTAAGTTACTTTCTCAGCTAAGGCCAGAGTGGTTCAAGTATCCACTGCCCACCTCATCCTGCTACATTCAGTGTGGCTTCTCTTCTTCATACCCAGATCAGCCTGTTATTTAATCCCAGACACTTCACTGCAAAAAGACATACTATTAGTGAACAATGTGATCAAGCTCCACACAGACAGCTCCAAGCAACAGAAAAAGCCCTGACATGTAGATGGAGACACTGTTCACCCAGTAAAAGAATTGTGGGTCCATTCTGCTTGGAAGCAAAGTAGATCCACAGGATAGCAATAATTAACATTAATGCTCTTTTCAACTAGGAAGGAATCTGTCTGCGGTTGGAGAGATAGTTTTGAGTTTTCACGTATTTCCACCAGAGGCTTTGATTTGCTCCTGAATTAACCGCTCAAACAGGTGCTTAAAGGTGGAGAAAGATGACTAAACTAGTACTGGGACACAGAAGTCTGCAATGAAGTATTAGACATCCATTCTCCCAGTCATTGCACAATTCTGTTTTCCAATACCCAAAGCCTACATTTGGTGTCTGCCTCTGTTGCATGTTCTTTAGTGATGTGTTTGAAGCGAATCTGTGGAGTCCTACAGGTTTTTTTACATACAATGTTAGAGCTGTGTATATTCTGTCATCTCTTCTTCATGATTTTTGCACATGAAAGAATAAGTTTAAAAAGCCAGTTTAGGAAATACCATTCAAAATCATGCTCTGTGTAGCAAATGGGGTAATTGGCATTTCTCATCTGTTGACATTCTCTGTCCTCACCTGACACCCACCAAATTTTCCCAGAAGACTGCAGTATTAGACCCTTTGCAGTTCAGCGGTTGATGTGAAGTGTCTTGTTGGGTTAACTCTTCATCCTCACCACAGGGCATTCAAACCCACAAACAAATAAGGAGGTGGTTTCTTTTGAGACTGCCTAGGAAAGACTGTTCTATGCCCATTAGCTTACCTAGCACAGTTTTCCCAGTTCTTATTAAACATTCACACAAAGCCTTATCTAAGATTTGCCATAAACCACTGTAAAGGTTTAAAAACAAAACAGATTTTAGCAACATTGTCACTACTTCTGACCTCATTAACAAGCCCTCAAGATCCTTGCTTGAAAAGATTAAAATCTGCATCTCATATCACGTTTGTTTTTTTTTTTTCAAAGAAAAGAATTACTAGAGCAATTCTCTTTGTGAACATCAGTAATAAGCAGCTTTGCTCTTGCCTTTACTTTTTTAAAAGGATCCTTCAGGAGGAATCAAAGAGGATATCAGCCAAAAAGAGACTGTAATAACAGAGAAAGAAGAACTTTAATAGTACAGACCAAGAGCAAAATTCTGAGTACTGTGGGGAATCCTTCCTAGAAGGAACTCACTAGAAGAATGAATCATCTCAAGTGAACACAGAACTGGATCAAAAAATAAAAGTAAAGAATTCAGTATCAGTGTCTCGTTATGTGTGACCTCTCCTCTGAATCCAACTTAATTCCAAATTTTATTTGGATCAGTTGTCATGGGTTCTTAAAATATTGTCCATTTTGCTTAAATAATGCCTTTAGCGATAATCCTACTCTCATTTAGAAAGGTGCACGTGACATGGCAAATGGATTGAGATATAAAACTATTCCTTCTGAACAAAGCCTGCAACAGGTTTGCAGCCTGTTGCTCTCCAACTTACCCTAAAACAGCCCTATTGTTTTCAAGGGAAATTAACTGCTCCCAGGAGAAAGGGACTAACATTGCAAAGAGCATTTCTACAGTGACCTTTAAAAGAAGCAATTGAAGCTAGGGGCTGTCCAAGGGGCAGTTCATGATTTTTTTTATTATCAAGCATAGAAAATCCATAAATCAAGATATAATTTAATTCCAGTAAGAAAAATATCATACCTAATACACAAAGTCAGAGGTATTATTAATGTTTTAGTTACATTAGGTCACCCAGACACCCCACACATTATAGAAGTGCAGCTACTGAAGTTGCTGGGCAATAGTCATTTCTTCCTGCAAGAGCCAGATAAAGAGAAATAATTCTGAAAATTTGAAGCCTTATCTTAAAGAATTAGAGAAGATAATGTATTAATATTTCATTTCAAAAGCAGATTTCCAAAGTCTTTGTCCCCAACTTGTTAATGCTAATCAGTTACTGTCCTATGTAAGCAAAGGACAAAAGGTGAAAACATACAAAATGAAGGAACAGCCATTTGAATGGAAGGAGGATTAATTGCTGCATTGAGGAATACAGCACTAAAAAAAAGAGTGAAGATCTAATGTTCATTCGTCATGCAAGTCAGCAAGAGATGGACCTTTTTAAAGTATTTGACTGCTTACATTTTACAATTATTTGCTAAAAAGTGTAGTTCATGACAGAAGGCTTATTTGCTACCCAGGCTGCAATGTGTAAATACCTGCAATTAAAGATTTTAGATGAAATATTAACTTCTCTTTACTTCACAGTTCTTGCAAATAAATAGCACTCAACATGCAACACACTCACCTCATGAGGCCATCAGCTGGACTTCACTAATGAGGAGTTAAGAAGACAGGAAAGTAAAACAGTTTATGTCAATACTTCATGCACACAGTTTAATCTCTGCTGGGGCTAACACTCATTGTGACTGCAATTAAATCCTCTTAATGGAAGGGGATTTTGGTGGAACCATGTTCAGTGCTAGATCACCATTCCTAGTACGTCTTAGACTTAGTCTCTTGAGCAGTTTACTTAGACTAAAATTTTACTAATCTAAAATTGCTGATCAGATGGGCTCCACACATTCAGATGCATCTCCCTCCTCTGTCCTAGTAACATCACCTACAAAGGGAAAAGGAGCTTAAAGCTTCATAGGGAAACTGTACCTCAAAAGTCAGGATGCATCCAAGAGATGCAGCCCACTCCTTCACTTGTAATTGTGAACCACAGCTGAGCTATTATTATTTAAAGCAAAATTATTCCTTGAGGATACAAAGTCAAGTTTAGTTCTCATGGTTTTAGGACAGGGCAAATTTGTGACAGAACTGCAATACAGTGCAAACCAAATCCTCATTTAGTGGCAAGAGGAAAAACATGAGATCCCAGATGCCAGGATGGTGGGTTTAAAAGGACCTAAGTTTGCTCTTGGTGGAAACTCACACTTCAGCTGGACAGGGTGGGAGGCCGTTAAGTGTAAGCATTTCTCAGCACCCTTGTAAAAAGGACTTTATTTGCAAATATTGCACAGAAACAATGACTTGTCGATTCAACCACTAAAGTATGCCAAAACTGTTTCTCTTATATACAACTAAAAATGTCAATTCTCCTTTGGCCATCAAACATGAGTTCTTTGGGACACAGCCAGACGGGCCTTGCACAAAGTAAACCTGATAACTGCTGGATATTGGGTTTCACTTAACTTCCACTTAACATCGGGCATTCATTAACAAACAGAAGCCCTCATTTGGTATCCTGGGAGATCAGATTAGAAAGTGAATGAGATGAACTGAATCCCAGAGGGAAGGAAGTGTCAGCGTGCTTCCCCTTTCCTGCTTGCAACATGATGAAATTTGAATGGCAAGCAGTGCTACCAATATATTTTGAACAACTGTTAAACACAGCAGCTATAATCTTTTAATTAGTTTCCTTACAGAAAAATGGAGCAAGCAATGTTCAGCACCGCTCTGCATCTGGCAGATGGGTTTACCATTCAAGATAATGAAAAAAATTAATTTTCACTGCGCCTACCCACTGTATATGACGCTCAATTCTGAAACTGCTATCTATCCTATTATAAAGTGTAAGATTACATATTAATGAAAACATGTGCCATCTTGCCAAAGGATGTTCTTATTTCTATTCCAGCTACTCTCAGATGTTGTGTCAAGAAAAGGGGCCAAGTGCAGTCTCACATGCCATGCCTAGACACGTGACAAGAGATGCAATATAAAACATCTGGTAAAAGCCTGCCTAAAAGGCAAGCCCTCCTATGGCTGAAGGTCTGCCTCGTTACTGGCTGGGTTTGGTTCCTACAACCTTTGACCATAGCAGGACATGCCCTCCGTGCCAGACAAGTGGCGTTGCACATTGTCTCATTTTTCCTCTGATCCAAGTCAGTTCCAGAATATTTTCCTGGAACAAAAATTTAAAAGAATTTTAACCAGATTCAGATAACCCACCAACAACTCAATTCCCTGATCATGCCAGCTTCTGTCAATTTAATAAACAAAACTCATAACACTCTCTGTAGTGGCTCCTCAACTGTCACAAGCAGAATTGAGCTCTAAATGTCTGAAACAGAATCCTTTCCTCAAGCTCCGCCAAGTCAAACACTAATTCTTTTATATTATTCTAAACTTGAAGTGAATCTTTTTAATCTTAATTTTAATTTTACTGAGTATATCATTATACCTGTGCTCAGACATGCCAAAAGTTAAATGCACATGCTAAGTAAATAAACAAATAAATAAATGTTTATTAGTCAAGTTAGTTCCTGTAAACAAATACCAGTATTTTGAATGCACCAGTATCACTGGGTTTTAATCATATGAAAAATCTCCCCATGCACATAAATAAGCCCTATCAATTAAGACTGATAGGACTAAGTAAAGAGATATCAATGTGCACCAACTGCAGAGCTGTTTAATCTACAGTGTCAGGATGATTTGGTTATCAATATGGAGCAAAGGAAGCAACATTCTCAGCTAGAAAAGTTTCTTGTAAAAGAACTCACCAAAAAAATGTGAAGCATGCAAAGTTTAATACAAAAAAGGGACTAAACCTGAACCATCCCCAAGAAATGCTGACTTGTTTTTCACTAAATGGCATCCTATTCTGTTTTAAAATACAGGCTTTGAGCACCTTGCAGATAGGAATTCATCTCATTAAGACCTTTTCTTAAATCTTGGGGAAGAAAAATGTGTTTTAGAATTTACAACCATTCATAAACACTCAGATGCACAGGAAAATAATCAATCCGAAAGAGAAATGCAAGAATTATTTTTGCTTTTACAACAGCTTCATCCTATCTTAACTCCCCTGGAATTACTCTCAGCTGGCATCAGCATAACAACAGAAACAGAACCACAATACAGTGAAAGATATTCATACCAATGCAGAACAAATGCACTGACTGTTCAAAAAACCCTGATGTGCAGAAGTAGCATAATTGGTATAAACCAAAAGGTATGGATTGCAGGTCAGAAGTTTGGTTTTGGTAGATACTGATATGCTGTATGTTTGAAAACTGATGGGATGGCCAGAGGGAGGTGTCCAAATCCAGCATTTTTGGCATTTAATTCTAAGACTTGTCCAACTTCACATGTTAGGAAGCCTTTAACTCTGTCTTGCCTTTCTCTCACACTCACTCCTGATAGCAAAGAGAGGGGAGTCTGCCTCAAGGCCACAATGATTTTATACAAAAATATTAATGAAAAGGAACAATTCACACTTAAATAAAAACAAACTACTGTGTTAACTCAGGTGGAGTTTGGCTGATGAAAATTTCTCAGCTTAGATGTTTGAAAACCATGTTTGCTATAATCAACTGTGATGGGGAAAGGAGGTTGTGTTCATTTAAAACTTTGATTTGGGAAATGCTTTAAACCCATCTGTCCCCTCGGCTTATGGCCACACTGCGTATGTGCATCAAGAATGCCACACAAGCTGCCAGTTGTTCACTCAACTTTGTGTCCACTTCAGAGAGCTTCCAGGTGGGTATCACAGCTTACGTTTCACACTTGATTCACTACCTTTTGGAACTCCTGTGACGGAAAGGCCAAGCCAAATTTGGCTCTTTCATTAGTCTCAGAGGAGTCTGTTTCTCATGGTGCAGTACTGAATCAATAAGAATATGCATTGCCCAACATGCCCTCAGTTGCCAGTTTGTGAGAATCACCTTTGGAAATATTTGCTTTATGTAAAACACTGACAGAACCAGAGCCGTGCCAGCCCTTGCTGCCCACCCCTCTTGCTGCTGAACAAACATGCAGTGGCTCCTTCTTCACCAGAGCCAGATACACCACACCAGGTCCTGGGTGGGGAACGTACTGGACAGGACCTTTGCCAGTCACACTGGATCTGTATCAGCACTTAAAACATCACACAGTGAACACAAACAACTGAAGAAGCATTTTCTCCCCCCCTCCCCCCCAGCAAGTAACACCTTGCTGCATTTCATTTGAGCTCTCCTGGGCAAACACGTTACCAACAACTGCAACCAGTGAATAATAAATATTAATAAAGCCTTTAACTGGAATCTTATTGAAAAGCACTTTCAGCAGCACAGCTGGCAACAGCCCCCTTGAACAAATGCTTTCTGCATGCCAGGTACGACACAGGTAGAATCATAATCAGTCAGCAGAGGCTAAGGACCATACACGTGTAAACATCACTGCTGAAGTCTGAGTTTTTCAAAGCATGCATTTAATAAACTCAACTAATTTGGAAATTCTGGGTAAATTTCCTTTATAAGGCCTTGTAATTTTTGAGCAGGTGCTGGGTATTTCTTAGCATGCATATGACATGCTAACAGAGTCAGACACTGATCCTGACCTAAACCAGCACCCTGGGAAAGCATTCTCGCCAGCCTCGACATCCCAGGTAATGTCATCTCTGGCTGTCATAAAAACAGTTCTTTAAGACCAGTAACTGATGTAAGCGTTCATAAGTATTGGTTATCCATCATTTCCTTTTACTTAGTTTGACACTCATGAATCTCTGCCTACCTCTTTTCCTTCAAAGCACTGCTATTTGCCAAGTCAGGAGAAAACCCGCCCTCTTCCACCATGTCTTAAATAGCAATTTGCCAAATTCTAGTAACTTCAGCAGACCAAGGCATTTGCCTAGAAATCACATTTGCTTGGAAGACTCTGAGCACACTAGAAAAATCTGTATCACTGTTTCACACTGGCTGCACAGCATCAGATGCATCTAGAAATACTTGGTTTACAGGTGGCAATTACAGCCTTTATGAGAGCTAAATGTGGCATTTAACAACCTTCCCACCAGCATTAAACACTTGCCTCTAGCCCAAACTATTTTTATTCTAGTCCTTAATAATTTCCCATGTAATCTTTTATTAAAACTCATTGAAAGAAGAGACTGGACACTTTTTAGTTCGCACTTAATCAACAATCTTTGCTGTAAATTCATCTGTCTGTTTTCATACTTGAAACCTTTGCACCAAGATGCGTAAGAATTCATTGGAGCATCTCCTCAGAGAGCACACTGATGTGGAGATGTGAAGGACATGCTCTATCAACAACCAGAGGACTTCATACAGGACAAGGAAGATGGCCTTGTATCATTGGTGAAAGCGAACCACAATTTGTGATACATAAAAAGAACATTCATTTGGATAAATGAATGCTTCCATTTTTAAATTAATATCATTTTGCAAGTCTTCTCTTCCAGCTGACAACCACAGCAGTTTTGAAGTGAAGAAATTCTCATTTATATTGGGAGCATGCAAATTACTTTTCCAAATATGTTTATTCTTCTACAGCCTTGCTCTTAGTAATTTATTCAAGTCTAGTATGACAACACATTTCAATCACACCATCAGAGATGAGAAATAAGGCCATATGACGGGGGGCGGGGGGGGAGTTGGAAATCACACTGGATGGTAACCAACAGAAAGTTAAGGCAATCATTCTGCACAAGATTTGAAATAAAAGCTTCCCAGGCACAGTCAAGGGTGATGAGCTGACAAGCAAACAGATAACAAGAATAAGCCAAGCTTGCCAGGAAGCCAGTAATGCTAAGTTCATTAGCAATGCCCAGAGCACATCTGTCTGCTCTGTTAATGCCACCTGCTGGTAAATCTACAGATCTTGTTCTCGTGTTGGCTCCTTGGGGGGACTTACCGACCTTAGGGACAGAATGTGGAGACCAAAAGGGCCAAAGAACATCATATTTGGGAGAGAGAAGGCCTCATGGGCAATGCCTATGGGGATCCTGAGGATCACAGACCCATCCGCACATCCTCGTGAGAGAGGAAGTTTGAATGAAGATCTGCTAGATCCTTCATATCTGTAACACACCTACCAAGCTCTAGGGCTGCTAGAAAGATCAGCCAAGTGTCAGTGCCTTTTCAAATAAATATAATTAACCAGGGACTTCCAGTCAATTAATGACGACATCAAGCTATTTAGAATAGGAGTAACTTGGGCCTGTTGGAATTAGCCTGACAGATCAGACCTTTTTTTGCATTGAGGAAAAAAGTATAAAACTTCTGAAACCAAGAAAAACATGCAACCATGAAAGTTAAAATGAAAATATCTTGACCTCCATCCAAAGTCTTACTATGTTAAAGTTATCACTGTATGTCATTGCATAAAATCACAGCAATGCCTTTTCCAATAATACAAAAGTCCAGTTCTACAAATTTGAAACAACTGACTGAAAGTGAACACATCAAAATGTGTTCTATGGGACACAACAATTAATTCTAACATTGGTTAAATTGAACTCCTCACGTGAGACACATCACTACAGCAGAGCTACCATGTTAATATGCATTGAGAAGCTGCAAACAGCATTGCTATGTCTATCATGAGGCCAGACTGCAATTTAAAGAGTATCTCCCTGGAAGTACAACAAAGCGGTTTAGTGATGTTTACAGAAAAGATAGAGTTCAGCCATCTATACTGAACCGTAGACCTGACAAATCACATTCCCAGCAAGCGCAATATCCCAAGATAGCTTCCTGATCCTACTAAACCAGCCATTATGCATGGCCTTGATTTTCACTCTTTTTAATATCCCACTAACTTATTCCTCCAAGATGTTCCTGTTTTGGATGACTTCCAATATCTGCCCAGTTCCTCTTTACTCTATCTTCATTACCATTATTTCCTCTAATACTTGTTTAGCATCCTGGCTCTGGTTTCTTCAACTCTCTCTATTCATACAGATCACTCAAGACTTTATCCTTTCCTTACTTTTGGGGCTAAAACTCTTGTCTCTGAAGGACTATGCACTAGTGCATATAGAAGGATGATCTTCAGAGACAGTGATGTACTGACAGAAGTGTAAAGTATGTTACAGGTAACCACAGATCACTGTTGTACAAAATGAACTCTCTGTAGGTGGAGAAAAATCAAGTCCGGGCAGCAAAGTAACAGTTGATTTTGATATCTCTGCACTTTTTGAAGCTAGGTCCAAAAATACAATAATTTGTTCCCAATTGATTACTGACTGACTGGTAGTGTTGAAACACCATCTGCATTCAAAATTAAGTTGGAGACTTCCAATCACCACTACTGTCATTTTACCGTCACACTCAAATGCATTTACACATTTGTTAAGGAGGCTGACACACAGTCATCCTACCATCAGCATAATGCAACAAGTATTTGAATTAACACTTGCTTGAATTGATTAAAAACAAAACATTTACAAGTTTATGTAAACACTATTAAGCCTGTTGTGTGTTCACTGTTTGTATTTTCCTTAGCTTGCACCAGGACATTTTCTCACCCGCTTCACTTTCTGGCCAGCACAGCTGTAGAATTGCAGGGAATCCCCCTCCTAAACCAATTCTAAGAGAGAAGGAAAAGCATCTTTGCAGTCTTGCATTTTGTGAGATCTGCGTTTCGTAAGTGAAAGGAATGGAGACAGTTTTTTCAAGTAGTAATTTCAAAATCCCCTAAAAATACAGTCACATGAAAAGTGACATGACATAGTAAAATATGAACTATGGCAAATAATGACTGGAATTATATATATATACACACACACACATATATATGGGAAATGCCATGCATTCATAGTGCTATCCAATCCTTCTAAAGTCTGTATTTTCAATGAAATACCATTTCAGGGAACCTCTGAGCAGAAGCAGTACCTTTCTATCAAGCTCAAACAAATAATGCTTCTTACTTGGAGGGTACATATCAGCACTCTGCAGGCTGGCAATATCAGCTTTGTTATTTATGAGCAACTTTTAGCATATAGCAAACATTGCTAGGGAAACTCCAAGAATTAAAGAGAGTTTCTTTAAAAGACAGTTATTTTCCCAGTAGATTTCAACCCACCTTTCATGAAGAATTCCTCCAGAGTTCTTCATCGCCTCAGAAAGTCAGAAGAGAAAACCAAGGTTGGTGAAGGGTGAAGCGCGGCATAGCCCACAGCATGGCAATCACTTAGGACTATCTGGCTCTTCATAGCTGCATTTACATTTGTGCCGGACCCCAACACCAATCCTCAGCACATACCTGCAACGCCTACCCTGGTGAAAGTCAATGGAGGGCTATTTTCCGTCACAAGTCAAAAGACCTGACATGGATTCCCCTCACACTGAAAGACATTTTTTATGTGTACAGGGTAGATTTATGTACCTTCATCCACTGACTTGAGAGCTGTACATACATTACTGGATCATTCACTTACTCATTTCAGAGCCACCACTGTTTTACAGATATGGATGTGCTACCGCATAAGAATCTCAAACTACAGCTTACTGGGAAAATACTACACAAAATACAGGAGAGCAGGATACTTACAGTCCCACACAAGTAAATGCAATTCCATGCCAAACTCTCCTTGCTTTAATGAAGTCAGAATACTCGTCTAGCACTACCAAGAATCAGGAGGTGCTGGGGCAGGGTTAGCTTACCAACATAAACAGGCAGATGCGAAAAGCTGAGGTCCATTTGGTGAGAGAGTTGTGTTTTTTCTGTGTATGAGAAACTTCTCTGGACTTTTTGGAGCTTTTGGGAGCAGCAGGGGTTCCTACTGCCTGTTCTTTTCCATCTTATTGATTTGTTGATTTTTAATGTTACCACTGTAACATTAGCTTTGTAGCTTTGATGACAACAGCAACGGGGTCATACACATGCTCTTCAACTAATGGACCTAAGCTGACTGATACATGTTGAGGATCAAATAATTATTTAATTTCACTGATATTGTCCCAATGCTAATTTTCATTTGCTTATGAACATGATCATCTACTAAACATACTCAAAACTTGCTCAAGTTGCTGTGTTGTATTCTTCCAATTTCTCTGAGTATATTTTTGACTAAAGAAGCCAGTTTTCTCCTTCTTTCCCCTCTCTCTGAGGGGGCAAGGGGGAAAAATGGTATGCTACAGTTTTACACTCACTGTCATGGAAATGAGGGAGGCAGAGTTTGTGTTTTCTCTGCACAAATCAGCTTTTTCTGTACACAAACACCACTAATTACCTTCTCTTCATGTCGGAATATCAGAAAAATTATCTATATTTAGCAGACTCAATATAACATTAGGAGTAGGATAAAGCTTCAGAGCAAGACACAATGAACGTCTTGTTCAAGAGAATCCGGCATTTCTCAAAGCTTAACGCTATCAATCAATTTGCTTATAGAGAGAAGAGAATGAATTTGATTAAAATTTCTGCCATCCTTTCAGTCTTATGGGCTCTCAGCGGGAATTTCTTAGAGACTTGTGTTCTATCTATGTTTTTCCTTCTCCAGATACTACTATTCTACCTTTACTACAGCATACTCAAGTAAATAACAAAAGACACAATCTCTTATCTTCATCATGTTTTATCACTCCTTCACTCCCCTCTTCTTCTAGCGTCACAAAAAATACAGATGGAAGGGCAGAATGCAAGAAAGGCAAGGAAGATTTGTGAATGAAGAGACACCATGGGACTGGTGGGAGAGCAAGCCAGTGTGACTCCCAAAGGAAGAAAACCTAAAAATGGTAAATAGGATAGGCCAAGAAGAGATCATGAGAGGAGATACATATAAGCATGAAGAATTGAAGAGGAAAAGAAATAACTTCTTTTATAAGAGAGGAGAAGCTCTGCTGCTGACTACTCCCACATCCAGTCTTAAATACACAGCCATATCATACCTAAGACACCTCACACACTATTAGTGCAAGTCTCCCCATATCATTTCTGAAAAGAGCCTTTGGATTCCACTATGGAATTACTTGGGTCTGATTTACAAAGCCTCCACTTTGGGGAAACAGTTTGAGTTCAGTTTTATTGAACGTCAGAAGAATGCCATGCAGCAGAGAACATTCCAGCTAAACCTAAGTGAAAACAGTCAATGAGATATAAAACCAGTTCCCTGAAATTCTTCTGATCAAAAAGTTTCCATTGAAATTGTGCAGTATGCACTGTGGATATGTTACACCAGGCTATATTGACTTATTTTTCCAAGTACCTCAGTTGCCATGTTGTCAGGGAAAAGACCAAGTACAGCAGAGAGATTAGGATATCCCATGATGGCACTTGCCTCATCTCAAGCATTGACAGGTAAAACGTACATTTCAGGGGAAGAACAGCCCTCATTCGTACTCTAGAAGATATCAAAATGAGCACATTTGAGTTAGAAGTACTGTAATTATATCCACTTTGCAACAGATAATTATCAGTGTTTCTAATTAAAGATAGATAACCTTATGGGATGTTAATTCTGTGACATAACCTTTGCATCAAAATAAGACATGGCCCACGCTTTCTTGTTTGCATTGCATAGCCATGTAGGTTTCAGAGCACACCAAAAACATTTCACCTCTAGCCGGTTATACCAAAAGCAGAGGTACAGACCTAAATGATGAGGATCATCATAAAACTTATTTCACTCAGGGAAGCAGCACACATGTTAATTTGAGAGACAGGAGTAGTAGCTACAAGGAGAGTTTGCCAGGCTGGTTGCCATCAAGCATTTTCTAGTAGAGAGATCTATAGACTCTACAAAGATCACCACATACATAATTGAAGCTACAACCACATAGGTCAAGCCTATCTCAAAAAAATTTTTGGCCACAATTTTGAGAAATAGAGCCTCTGGGAACTGGCAGTGCAGGCACTTGATTTAACCCCCTTCACAATAGTTCCTTTGGTCTTGAGCCAGCTTGCCTCCTTTGACAAAACCTTCACCAGATGCCCAGGTGGCCAACCATAACCCAGGCAGAGAAACCCCATGCAATCACTTTCCTAAACAATCCCAAATTTCAGAAGCACAAGTGAAAGAAGCTATGCCACTGAATAATCCATGTGACCGTCAACATAAAAGTTATGCAGTGAATTACTTGATGAGAACCAGAGCTGCCCTTTCCAATCAACAATTTATTCTTCATTCTCCAACTCGCCTGTCCTCAAGGCTAATCACTTTGGTGGTTTTATACCCAGAATGAACCTGCCCTTGTGTGCTTATGGCTGTTCCTTCAGTTTCTACGTAATTTCTCTGCTTGCCTCAGCACAGAGATAGGAAAAGACAGTGATTGCTTCAAGACAGCAGTAGAGAAAGGTAACAGTGAGCAGTGATGAAGGAATGTGGATAGGAGGTGTTACCACGGCAACAGGGGACAGAGAGCTTTCCAGGTTTGGGAAAGGAAGCAAATTTTTTCCTCACACTCAAAACACCCAGCTTTGGTTCTACTCTGAGCAGCCCTTGTGACCTGGGGCTGGGGGACAAGAGTTAAAACAGCATTTGGTCCCTGGGATGCTGTTACATTGTGGCAAAGGGTAAACAATAAAGAGCAGCCAAGCAAGTAATGAAGAAATTCAAACTGGTCATCAGGTCAATGTCTTCAGCATAAATTTGTGCTACTGAATTTTGTAGTAGATCCATCAATCCATTATGTTTCAGAAGAATTACAAAAACCTTATTCTTGTCTTTTTCTGAAACAAAATGTTTAATACCACATTCCCAAGCACTGGCTACACTGGCCATACAGCTGCCATGTAGGCACTATACAGTCAGTATTTCCCTGCCAAAATTGATTCCAAGGAGCAAGAGCAGGGGTCCTCAAAGTTTTTAAACAGGGGGCTGGTTCACTGTCCCTCAGACACTGTCAGGGCCGGACTATAGTTTGGAAAAAAATGACGGGGGAGTTGCCCACCTTGCTGATGCCACCGCCCCCCCTCCCTAGCCCGGCCACGCAGTCCGGAAAGGGGGGCCAGAAGGGACTGAAGGAATTTTGCCGCACCCGGGCTCTGGCCAGGGCGCGAATTAAGTGGCAGGAAGTCATCTGCGGTTGCTTGGTTTCCCCCCAGCGAGGTGGGGGAGCGGGGAGTTCTGTAAATACCCCCGAGCCACTTTGAGGACCCTGATGGGCCGTATCCGGCCCACTGGCCATAGTTTGAGGACCCCTGAGCAAGAGCAATACATGACGATAGCCATGGAGGAATCACATTAAAAGCAATTAATGCAATGGTGACTAATTAAGAGCATCTAGTGATGGTCCTTTAACCTTGTCCCTTTTGGCTGGTATAGGTTTTTCAAATGAATACTATAGTGTGTGGGACATGCAGACAAGCTACACATATGATTATGGCACAATATAGAGTACAACATTCTCCAACAGATATAGCAGTGATTATATATATTATCCATACCAGCTATCATTTACATTAACTGCTGTTCCTAAAGAGCTCAGCACAAAGCTCTTTACACAGCACAGAGGTGGCCAAAATCAGAACCCCCTTTTCCCCACTAAAGTTACCAAAAGGTCAAACAGTGACTGATCAGCTAATGTGGCTGTACTGTAAAGGGGAGCACCACTTTTCATTTAAATGTAGAATGCAATAGCAAGAAGGCTACAATGCTTCTCTGAGATAAGATGAAAAACTCACTGTGATGGTAAGTGTATGTGTGTGCTTAAACATAAAGAAGCTGTTAGCCTAAAGGACGAACCACATGAACTCTGCAAGTTGGCAGAGGATTTACGGAGAGGCAAAGCTGCCAATTTGCAGAGATCACCTCCTGGGGCATGCAGTCTGCAGCAGTTATAATTTCTGAAAGAGACCGTGGGAGTGCTATTAGGGGGAACCGTCATTTGGAGTGAAGGAACAAAAGGCAAGAAATTGTACTTGAATATGTAGGTTTGCTGATGGTAGATGTCTCTGCTGGTCAATACAAATACATTTTGGAGGAAATAATGGTAGTTCTAATGTCAAAGTAAAGGCTGATAATAACAACGAGAAGATGCAAATCTTTCACTTTCTGAGGAGCATGATTCAGCTGACAGTGACATACGACATAATTCCTCACCCTGCTTCTTAGAGAAGGTATGACAGATAATCTTGCACTTTTTTTTGGAGGAGTAAATAAATTCACCTGGAGAGCCATGAAGACCAGTTGAGGTCACAGCAGTTTTTGCAGAATGTTACATCACAGCTGCAGTCATTTGCACTTGCCAGTTTTTCTGACTCACTCCACATCTAGACCTCAACAGCACAGAATACAATCCAGATCACTTTTAAAATACAAAACAACGGCCTGTGAGCAGGAGGCTTATGGTATCAACTCACCATCAGCAGTGCTCAGTGGAGCATGCAGGCTGCTGGTCACATCAAACAGAAGCCTACAGGTACAGCTATGCTATTCCAATCCAAACACGGCCTGCCTCTGGCCCACAACTCACCTAGCGCAAGAAAACACAAATCCCTCCAAACCTGTAGCCATATGTTACTTTGCACTTGTGGCATGGGGAGCATTAAAGAATTGATCCCTTCTCCCACCAACATTGAACACAGCTGTGATCTCCAGGTTTTCTAGGAGCAAAGAATGCTCCCTCCAAGCCATCCCTTAAACAAGTACAGCAAATACCTCCCCCAACCTGTTCTGTTTGCCTCCACAGCTGTTCTCAGCTGTGCAAAGCCTGTGATGGAATTTCTGCAGGTCTTTGGAGCAAACTCTACAGATACAAGTGCCTATTAACATCATGTACTCAGAGAAACTCTGTAATCAGAGGCACACAGTACATTCACAGGCACCTTATACATCTCATTTATCTGGCCTTTGATATACTCAACTTGCTAGTAAATGTGTAATAAAGCCAGGGGAATGGCCACCGTCAGCTGCAGTCAAATATGCAGGAAAAAGGAGTCTGATGTTTCCCAATAGGACACAACATCATCCACTGATCTAGGTCAGAGGAAAATCTGGAATGACATATTTGTCTCAGTCAAGATGATATGGAGACACTTCTATGCGAGCCTAGATGTGCCTTTAAGAAAACAAGAGGGCACAAGTGGATTAGCTGTAGGCAAATGGATATGATCATGAGCTTTGTATCTTCCCACTTAAACCCCAGAGAGCTGTTTTCTGGCTGTGTATTAACTCCCAGAAAGACTGAAATTACATGGTTTGAACTGTTACAAGCAACATTATTAGAAATAACTCCCATCATACCTGAAATGATAACTTTCTTAGATGAGCATAGGACTCCTCTCCCTTTCCTGCATCACCTCACATGGCAATCCCACAATTTAACAGATGATAGCACTTGCAGAAGCAGCTGTTTTCACTTATAAAATGGTCCCTGACAGTTCCTGCTCTCTCATTAAGAGCATGTTTATATTCATAGTGGGTTGGGTACCTCCTAAACTGGCAGGTTAATATACTGTCAGGCTTCCCTACATCAAGGTTTTACTTTTGGTTATTCAAATCTCAGTCCCAAAGGGGATTTTCTGTTACCAGCCTGTTAACAGTGGACTGGATCAAAATAATGTGGTGACTGCAGCCAGCTGGTCTAGCAGGAGGATTTCAATCAGCATACCCAGCAGTTTCTGTGGAGCAAGGACTTCGCTTATGCACTGCAGTCACAGGAGAGAATGTTACTGTGCTATTTAGATGTATGCATTTTGGGTAGGATACAGGTGAGGAAACATTAGCTGAGATCAAGAACAAAACAAAACGCTATAGATTAGCGTTGGCCAGCAGCAGTATTAGGGCCCATTTATCTCCATCTCCATCACACTTAGGGCTCATCTATAGCCCAACCAAACACACTGCGGTCACATCTGAACAAGTAGCCACCAACCTAAAGGCCAAAACGAGAACCCCAGTACTGCCATTAGCATGGTGCTGGGCATGAAATCATCAAGCCCTGCTGATTGCAGCCAATGCTAACCAAACCAATGCAAGGCAACAAGACACCACAATCCACCCTGACTCCCCCACATTGCAGCCACTGTGCGTTAGTTTGGTTTGCAAGGTTTGGGGCACTAATGGATCAGTTCCTAACCTCTCCAAGTCAGATTGCTTGGCAGTGATGCAGTTGTCACTAGGCTTCCCAGGATGTAAGAGTTGTTCCTGCTAAAGGCTTCCCTGCAGCAAGACCATGCTGAGGATTAATGCTTGTTAGCCTTTATCCTTACAGCTTAGAGTTGATGGCTCCAGGGCACAGCACTGCTAGTATGGCCTTCCTCCCATCTAGACCAAAGATGCCCTTGTAATGTCTGCTACAGAAGAAACCCTACAACAACTGTCCTCAGCACAGCAAGATGGGGAAGCAGTCCCTTTACATTTTTCGGAAGTGTCCAAGAAGCAAACTTCTAGAGAGCCCTTGGGGACTACGAGGCATAACAGTGGCAAAACGTAAGCAGAATGCAGAAGATTTAGATAAGGACTCTGGAAAGGGCAGGTTAGCTGCAAAGAGGTCCACTTTCTGGAGAGTGGTTTGCAGGACAAAGAGGATGGACAGATGGATGGAAGTGAGGAAAGTTCATCAGCTCTAGTTTTGAACCTGAACTCCATTCCTAACTTCTATCCACATGGCAATTATGAACACTGACCACAAGGCACCAAGAGACCATATCCTTTAGGCAGCAACCTCATCAAGCCATGGCCTGAATTGGGTTGGAGGTCCGAATACCTCAGAGCTGAACAAACAGATGGGCCCAGGTGCTTCAATACATCTTCATCTGGGATGAAAAAGAAAGCAGAACCGTTTCTCACTTAGCCAGGCTACCACTGAGTCACATTTCCAAGCAAAACTATTGATGTTGAATACATTTCCTAAATGCTTAACTAGCTGCTCCATAAGATATCATGACAGCAAATCAAAGTAAAATATAAACTACAGTTGCTGAGCTCTTTCATGCAACTATCACCCTCTGCCTTGCTACAGTAAAAGCAACAAACACTAGCATTTCTGTCTGGGGGGGAAATATAATCAAGTGAAAGGAGCCAAATAGAAGAGATATAGGCAAACTTTTGGGGCTTAACATGAGACAAATACCATACTGAAAGCAGTACCACAAATTCTGAATTTCTGCATTTTCTTTCAGTTTGTCTTAAAATACTATCAATCACATCTTGGCAGACAAAACACATTGCTAGCAGCTTCACCTTACCATAGGGGTCATCTCTATCTTGAGCCAACAGAAGTGAGCAAATGGTCTGCTTTTGCACTGCTTTGGAAAATCCTATAGATCTCTAGATCTACTGGGAAAGGAAAATTCTCAGCCCAGGTGTCCCTGTAGCCATAAGCAAGCAGAAAAGCCTCAGCAGAAGGGGCTCACTGAGCTGTTTGTACCAAGCACTGCAGCAACACTTTCAGGGCTGCAGAACAGAAGCCTGGGCTGAGCAACTGAAATGCCCTATGGTCCAGATTCTAGCTTGTTCAGTTAATACAAAGCTCAGGCCAGCAGAAAGATGTGCTCTCTATCTCATGGTCTTCAACCCACTAATATTCTGGGAACTCTAGGCCTCAGGAAAAAAGCAGAAATTATTCAATTTAAGACCATGATGTCAATCTTTGCTGGCCCATGGGCACTGAGCCAGTAACTGATGAACTGTTGCTGCCCATAACAACGTGCTTTCTCTCCCTTTTAACCTAGGTAGTGGCATCAGCAGCAGCTTCCTACAGCCACAGGCAGTGGCTGCCAACAGGAGCCTGGGAAAACACCCAGGTGGGAGCTGAAAGGAAGACTGGGCAAAATGTGGTACAGGTCTACTGACATGTCTTCTCCTCCCAGGCTGATCTAACAAAAAAATACAGGTAAATTGTTTTGGTTCATATCTGGGAATCAAAGGCAGGAAGGTTAAGGTTAATATCTGCTCTGGACCACAGCTGCAGTCTGTTACTGATGCAGAATACATTTGCAGGGTAATCCTGAGGAGGCTGCAAGTAGTTCTTTGTTACACCAAGTTAAGGATGAAGATCATCTGTAAAGGAGTAAGCCAGGGACAGAGTATTTTTCATGAAGCAGTTATGAAAAATGTACTATAGCTTGGGAGTAAAAAACCCCTCCAGAAGCATGAACCTATATTCCAGTTCCTACTGCCTTTCCTGCTTCATTCCCAAGGCACACACCAGCCAGGCTGGCAATCCTTCCCCCTTCCACCATTAAATAAACCTCCAGGTAAGATGAGACAACAGTGCAACAGAGCAGCATGCTGTCAGAATTGATTCTTCCCAGCCTTCAAACTGACTTCTAGACTTTGCTTTATTCAGTTAGCACCTAGGACTATTACAGCACAGTTACTATGTGTGTTCTCTTTTGATGTAAACTTCTCTACATAATGGTGAATTGAGGCTACTTGATGGGCAAAGAAAAAAGAACAACAGCAAATAATTTTATTCTTACCGAAGAATCTACATGCAGAAGAAAAAAGCTGGTAAATTGCTGCCTTTTTACTGTTTTGTTTGAATAATTTTCTGTAGGAGAATTTTAAATGCCTTGTGTATCAGGAAGGGGCAGCTGCTCCTTTTTCCAGATGGGTATTATGGTAAGAGGCACTGATACAATTTGGAAGATAGACTATTGACTGTTGTGAAATGATGCTGAAAATGATGCAATCAATTTAATTCTCTAATGGCGTAAGGAAAGGAGGTGAAACTTTCTGGGCATTGTTTGACCCGCCTTATGAGAGGCTGAAAATCCTGTTGTGAGTAATCAGAAGATGGATCTCATTTTACACAACTTTTTTAGATTCAGTAGCTGGAGGAGGAAGAACTGAATCTCAATTTATAATTCTAGTTCCTTCCACTGTTACTCAAAATGAATGAAGACGACAGTTTTCGTTCCAAAACCTGAAGTGCTTCAAATCTTTAGATGACCTTCAAGAGAACTGCAAGATAGTCTGACTAAAGTAATCAAAACTTTTCTGGTTCAATTTGATCCTGCAGAAGCATGCTATTTTATCAAATATTTTGTGGTGATGAATTAGTTTGAACTTTTATTTTCTTAAAAAAATAGAGTGAGATGGCTGTATCATAGGACGAAGGGAGACATCAGTTCAAATCCCTGTTCTGACCAACAGGGATGTCAGGGATGATAAACAACCTAAGTACATGAACCTCTGTGTGCAAGTTAGAGGGAGAGCAACAAAGCATGTGCATCTTGGTGTCCCACACAAAACTGGACTTTCATCCTGAAAATATAAGTTATTGCAATTCCAAATTTACATTAAAATGGGTTCATATTGCTTCACAGCAGAATTAACATGCATTTCAAAATCTGAAATTGGAATTGCTGCCCTCTCACCATAAAATACATCAGAAAAGAAGTAAATTGTCAAGTTCTCTTAATCAATACAGGTTGCCTCAAAGAGTGCCTGTGCTACAGAAACAATAATTTCTGTTCCATCATTCTATACAGTAGAAGCCAAAGATCATTTTCCTCTTTTAAAATGAACAACAAAAAAGAGATTTTTAAAGAAACAGAAAAACTTCAAAAGATAGTTTTACCTCACACCTGGTGGATTGTGTTTCCAAGGATGCATTCAGAATAGGTAACATTTAAACAAACCAGCCCTCAGTTCATAGCCTTGTCTGACGCTCTGCATCTGAAGAGCTCCTGTGCAGCTGCAAGGTCTCTCCGGAACCATATACCCTGGGCAATATTATTAGGATGGCTATTCTCTCCATTACTTTCTCTCCACTTATAGTATCATGAATTATCACTTTGTAACAATCTTCTGATCCTAGACACTTAACCTGAGCTGCTCTCAATTACTGCAAGGTCCAGGGTACAATTCTAATCCAAAGTTTGTTTGCCTGCATTAGCTTGGTCCTGTCTATGAAGGATAGCTTAGCTATAAAGGTATGGGACTAGAATTCATGAGATCTGTTTTCAACTTGCAGTTCCACTACAAGTTTCCTGAGCAGGTCATTAAATTTCATTAGAGCTTTCACCTACTCTAAGCACACACTAACCACTTAAACTCTAAGTTACCCAACAGCAGGACCACCAAACCCTGAGTACCTGCAATAGCTGGCACAGTGGGGAATGAGTCACATCTGGCCTCCAGTGTAGTTCTGCATTATAAACATTAAGATACTAGGCAAGCTCCTCCCAGCCAGTGCACTCCCACTGTTTCACTGGCAGTCATGGCCTGAACATGCAGTGAGATGCTCTGAACAAGAAGTCAGGCTCCAGCCTTAGAAACCTGCTTTGTGCATGAAGATGTGCAAGTAAAGTGTCCAGGACCTGAGGCAACCTTGCTGGTTCAGCCTGCCTCCCCTGTCTCCACCACATACTCCTTTTATAATGAGCCTTCAGGATAAACAATGCCTCAATGTTTTTTATTAAATGCTTTTCAAGTTCTTAAAGTCCCTAGCAAGCGAGTTAGTTTGGTCTCTGATATTGCTTTATGCAACAAGAATGACTGATCAAAACAAACCTTTTCCCCTTTCACTCCACAGCTATTTCCACAAGTATTTTGATTCTGGCAAAAAGTATGACATTATTGATTTGCTCTGCACTGCCTGGTCTGGAGCCTCATCTGCAAAAGCATTATTCTTTATTGCTTCAATAATTTCACTGAATGCAGAGAACTCCATTGTATTTTTTTTACTTAGCGTTTAGCAATTCTTTAAATTTTTTATGTGCTCTGAAGCTGAATATCAGCCATTTGCAGAAATGCACTGGAAGGTAACCAGAAATTCAGATGTCTCCATAGACATGGGACTGCTGCTTTTGCTGATCCAAAGTTCCCCACAGCCATTTTGCTTGGTCTGGGACACGGACAGCACACTGCATTTATGTAGGATTTAAAGTGACAAGAACTGGGTAGGGAAGGGAGGCTGATTCTCAACCCAAGACAGTACCAATTCCTGTGCTCAGGGGGCTCCTGATCAGCAGAAACAAAGTAATGTTTGAAGCTTGAGCCAGGCCCACAGCAGATCCTAGCAATGGGTATTAAAGCACCTTCATTTTACTCCTTTTCCTTCCAAAGCCCTCTGTTTATGGTGCTGGATGCACGGCAAATTCCAGACCACTGAATTATCCAAGGGCACTTTGGCCATACATTTTGGCAGATTTCCAGCTGTGGATCTGCCCATGTAGCCTGTGAATGTATGGGAACTCTCTGAATACAGAATTTGCTCTTTGACACAATATGCAGTTTGGTTGTCTGCTGTCCCCTTTGGTCTCTTGAAGTAAGTCTCATGAGAAGACATGACTGCAGCTGATGCACTGATGGCAAAAGGTGCCAAATAGGTGTTGCTTGTTTGCTCAGATAGAGTAGTTTAGGACAGTGAGTTAAAATCCCTGCATGATTTGAGCATCTTCTGCTCTGTGAGAGTTGAATTGTAAACCCAATGGGATTGCAAAATGGGTGCTGGGAGAAGGAGTATCTACGAAGTCAGGCTAAGAGGCATTCATCCTAGGACCAACATGGAGGAGATAACAGATTGATACTGGGCTCAGAAACATGCTGAAGGCTCCAAGGAAAGGCAGCACTGTAGCCCACAAACTCAGGGAAGCCCAAGAACACACAAATACAGCATGGTGTGACTTACAGGAGCTTTGGGCCAGTGGCTTCCTTACAGGCCAAGATCCAGGATAGCCAGTGATGACTGTTTATTTTCACAGGCTGTTTTCTTGTGTTTCAGCTACATGTTGTAACCCAGCTTGCAGGCTGAGGACCAAAATGATTACAATAAGGCAGAAACCCTCCTACTCTTATTAGAAATGTGAATGACCTGTGATCTTCACATTAAGTAGCATTTTAAAGTTTCCAGGACACTGCAACATACAGAGTTATTTAGCAGCCTGAAAAGGTCACATCTGCTCTGCCTCTCACCACAATTTACAGAGCACAGTAGGCATCAAAAACAATAGGTGAAGTACTTTCCTGCTGTAGATTTTGGGGGAACAGGAATCAGAAAAAAGAATTTGTTTGCAAAATAACAAAACTGTGAATGGGGCAAGCGGACAGCAAATATCCTCTGTCATGTGAAAGTTCCCTTTAACCGGTCTTAAGAGGAGCACTGAACACTTGCCACATCTGAGGAATCAGGCTCAAGCCTTGAATACTGAGCCAAGAATGAATCTCTAAACTAAGATTTCATTATACACAACATCTACCCAGAAGCCTTTTTGCACTTCAATCTTTGCTTTATGACCAAAGAAACTAACAGCTTCATGTGCGGTGTCAGGCAGTGAGTCTGTAAAACTGAAACCACAAAGCTTCTCTTTGTCAAGCTAACTTGTCTATTTTGGATAGCAAAGGGTGTTCCAAAGAAAAGGTCAATATTATACCCCAAGATATTGCACTATGACACTTTAAAGATGTATAGTCTTATAACAGATTGTGTGGTAATTTTCTCATGTAGAAGATAAATATCTTTTAGAGGGTATGTTTAGAGGAAGGAGAACACTGTAAAATGTGCAATGCTGCAAGCACATACCAAAACTCAAGATACAAAATCTTTTCACAGGTTTTCTCTCTTTCCAAGCAGCTGGATGATCTGATGCAACACGGCTGACTCATTCTCATTGCCACTATCCTGTATGTCCATGCAGGGTGGAGGCAGAACATTGTCCTAATAACCAACCTTACTCACTTCTAGAAGCGCTTCACTAATCACCTCCTTCCCTACTTCAAAAGTAAGAGATCTCTTTCCAGAGCAATGGCAATTCCACCCCAGACCCTCAAATAAACAACCCTCCCATGAAGTCACACAGACCTGATCATGCTTGAAGATGCAGAGCCTGGACTGACAGTGAACTACAATCCCCCAGCATGGTTCTATTGCATCACTCGCTGCAAACGCACACACAGATGTGCTACTGAAAGGTTCAGAGCAAAGCTACATTAAAAAACATTACGTTCTTCTTTGTATGAGTGAGAACTGGGTCAGCTCCATTGGAATCGGCAGAACACTGCCTCTCTTCACCAGTGAAGAATGGCTCAGAACTAATTCTGTCATGTTTTTAAAGATTGTCCCAGTGATTTTAAAGCTCTTTTTTCAGTTGTGTATTTATTGACCTTATTTAAGAGACTTTTCACTAGTTCTAATCTGCACATCTGTTAACACAACAACAGGGCAATTTCAAAAGCAATTTCAAAAGATACTTCTACTATTTAAGGCTGACAGATTCTTGCAGGTGACAGCTGTTTTGCCATGCTGCCAGGTTCACAGCAAGCTTTGTATCACACCCAGAACAGCTCCAGGAAAACAATATACAAGCCACAAGACTCTGTAGTGAAGCGAAGACCTTGTCAATGGATAAAACATCAAAGGAGAGGCTCACCTCCAGCACTGCAAGCTCCACGGCAATGTCTTCTTCCTGTGCCAGCACCTCCATGCTGTCTGGGCAAAGAAAGCACACTCTTCCTTCGAGACAGCTTGCTACATACAGCATCTTTTCAGACATCAGTTGGAGAAATTGAAGGGGGAAGTGTTTAAGGAGAAAGGCCATTATTTTGTTGTCTTGTTTGTATCTTTATGGATTTAGCCTGTCTTTAGTTTAAGGGGTACACTTCTGCTGATTTCAGGGAAATTGAGGCCAATTTAAATACTGTTTGGGTTTTTCTTTTCTTTAATACTTACATTTCTTTTTCAGCATTGAATGCAAGCCTTGATAATAGCAGCCGGATACTAACCACCATCCTGCAGGTTATCAGCCAATATTGAACGAAGTGGAAGAGGAAGACATTGCCTGCACTACTGTAGTATCTGGTACTGATCAGACCACACCGACAAACTGAGATATGCTCTGGATCACAGCTGCTCTTCAATGGTCCATTAACATCTGCATTGCTTTAAACTCTTCTGATTTTAATCCCTAGGGTAGTCAATATCATTATAGTAAGTGGCTTCCCTGTCCCCAAGACTGCTTATACTGTATTGAATTATGAACTTTAAGAACATCCTTCCAACTGGGTTTTACCTTTTGCATCAGAAACAGGTTAGGTCTTTAGCCTGTTGTGAATAAATGAAGTTTACTGAAATATTTTAAAGAGGCTCTTCGCAAGAAGTCATTAGAGCAAATCACTTTCTTTGTAAGTAAACAGGTGTACTTCCTATGAAATACTAAACATCTCCTGCCTTCATTACTTCAGCACAAAAAGTATGCTGTAAGTAAGCTTTCTAAGCTAACAGGTCAGTTTGAAGGTCTACATGAAGCTCAGATGTTGTAATAATCCCATATCTAATTTAATATTTACTTTATTTAATATCTACTGCAAATGTTGTTCACAGGTTATTTTGACTTTGGATTTATGAGTCAAAGCAACTTATCTGCTCATTGTTTGCAAAGTCTAAACCGTCTGCAAGTGCAGGACTGGTACCTAACACATCTAGCAAGGAGTGGAACACAGAGCGAAATCAGGTGGGAACTTTGCTCACTCTTTGTTGCCATTTTCCTAATGGCATTCCCCTCCCATCCTAAACAGTACCAGCTGTAGGTAGCTACCCATCAGATTCATTTCTAGAGGCCTCACTCCTGCCAGTCACAGAAAGCTGACTTCATTTGTTGACTACAAAGTCCTGTAAAAAAGAACAGCTAATAGCAGCATCTTTTCAAAATATGCAAATACAGTGGCTTTAAAATCTCTTGCCTGACTTATCTTTAAATATCACATATGGTCCAAAATACAGACTTTTCTTGCTATTTCAAGATGCTTTTAAATGAAGAAAGAAGATAAATTAATTACTAGTGGGAGATTATATAGGGGACCTATTTTACAAGAACACAGAAAATCACTGCACAGCACTGGAGAACAATACAGCCACTCTCCGCTCTCACACTAGCAAGTCAGTTGACTGAATCCACCATTTATTATTCCATTTGCATAATCTGAAATGAAGTAGTGTAGTAATGTGCTTTGTCAAATAAGAAATGGTGGAGATCTGTTTAGCACTTCAACAAAAAGATGAGGCATGTGTTGACTTCTGAATTCAGTATGTAGGTCGCACTGAGTAGTTCCCCCTCTGCAGCAGAAGGGCAGACTGGGGACTCTCCTATTTCCTGCCAAAAATCTTCCCTGGCAGTTGTTCATTTCTCATAGAAGCTAATTACCATTAATAAGACTGGAACAATGTTATTAGACCAAAGTGAGCAGATTCGTCACTGTCTTTGCCATCCAGTTTTCTCCACGGTCTGTCCTTGTTCGGTTGGTCTTCCCCCAGTAAAAGGAAAGTAAATCAAGTCCGTCAGAAAAATAGCAGCCCTTGGATTTTTTTTTTTTTTTTTGACACTTTGGTGACTATTTTTAAGAGGGTCTGCTTTCACAAGTTCACTTCATTCCTACTACACTTGTGCTTTTATTCACAAGTATAGCATAAGCTCCTTCCAACTCTGCATTTTATCTGACTTCCTCTGTCACTTAGGAAGATGTGCCAAGTGTTACTTTCTCCATGGCTAAATATTTCAAAAAAGCCTGTATTTCACCTATCCAGGACGTCTTGACCAAACAGAACCTTACTCTTTTGAATGGTCTCTGTTAAGAAAATAGGAACAGGAGACCTTGAAACTGCACGAATGTACCATTGAGCACTTGACTGCAGAGCACTTTGGGGGCTCCAATAGCCTTTTTGTTCTGTTTGGACTTCAAATTAAGTAAGGGTGTCTGGGCCCGCAATCAAAACTCTTTACAGTCATCTATACTAAGCTGATCTCAGAGGATTAACAGCTAGGACAAGGCTATGCTGGATGACAGAATTTGGCCCCAAGAGTACATTGAGATACTCCAGGATGTTTCCTGTTAAGTTTTCTCCAATATCTCTACCTGACAGTTTGAAGCTGTTAAGCCTTTTTTTTAAACCTGAGGTCAAACCAGAAGATTAATGTGTTTTCTGTCAACAATTTATGTCTGTTTACTGTGTATCTAACTCCTTACTAGATTTGGGTAGAGTTGTACCAAATCTACCAACATCTGATTTTCTGTCTGGATTTGTGGAGGAATGTAAATCTGTCAAATTATCACAGATCCGTTTTTCTTGAAAAAAAAAAATCTAATTTTATGTTCACATAGTAACTGAACTTTTAAAAGCACATTTTCAGATTTTTCAATCTTATAAGTGTTTTTAAATTCAAGAGCTTCATCCACACAGGAAAACCATTCAGAGAATACATACAAAAAATGGGAATATTAATTAATTAGGGTACAGCTCCTGACAGAAGCTAAGCATCTCCTGAGCACATAGAGCCAGTTTCCACGGGGAAATAAATAAAAATCAAACCCTAAATTAAATGGATTTGTATTAAAGGTACTCAGAACCATTCAGGACTGGGCATTTGTGATCTAACTTTAAGACAGAGATAATACTGAAGATGTTCAGAGTTAACTGCTGTAAGCAGCTTTTTCACGAGTCAACATCAGTATAGGATTAACACTAAGGAGTTTGGGGCTGCTTCAGAGAAAGCAGGAGCTGCCTGTTAGCAGCAACCTGTATCACATCCACTTTTGATGGACTCAGGATATTTTACAGTATCGCATACCAAAAATAGATCAAAGTAGTGGAATTACTATTAAATGCAGCTGTTTTCATAACAGAATTTGCTTCCTTGTCAAGACACAAATTAAGTTCTTGGGATATATTTTTAGTACAATTCTCAGTGATTTAGCTCCATGATTCATTAGAAGTCACTTTCCTTTCTATGTTGACTGTGAAATTTTCACTGTTACTTGAGACTTCCTCTTCCCCTCTCTTACCTCCACAGGAGAAGTATCCTGACAGGCCTTATAAAAGATGGTAGCACAGACTCATGTATGAATAGGAATTAGAAAATCATTTAAGGAAACAGTTTTTTAGTACAGATGATATACTGCAAAATAGACCTTTATGTTAATATATCTCTTATACATATGGGACCTATAACAGTCCATTGCAAGAACCATTGTTTGTAAAGACCAGGATCCCGAAGACAACACAGCTATCCAAAAGGTGTAAATATGAAAGCTTTAATTTCAGAGGATCATTAGTTCTTAAGAGCAGGAAGGAACAGATATAATCTTTAAAGGTCATCAACGCGGCAACACATAGGTGAGCCTGAAGACAGCCTGGTGCTCCAGATCAAAGCACCATACTAACTGTGCTGTGAGCATGGTGGCAATACCGAAGTTATTGATGATTTAAAGTGTCATTATTACTAACTAGGTTCTTGTTGATCTAAAAAATGCAAGTATCTACTTAAGACTACTTGTGATATACTGGCAGGGCAGATCTTGGTTTGTGTAGAGAGCTTGGAATAGAATTATTTCTCCAAAGCTCTGGTCTTTAAAATTCTGTCCTGGATATGGTCTTTGCTTGTAACATGGAACTTATGTCTCAGGAAAGAGAAAAATGAATAAATTACACAGTTCTCACTGCTTTAAGATGCTGCTGATGCCCATTTATCCTTTCACCCTCTCTGTTTTTTAAAAAGACAAAAATCTCTCACTAACTAGCCTGTTGATAACCTTTTGGTATGTTCCAGTATGGGATCAGAAAACAAAACCAACAGGGAAATACACATCATTACTAACTGATAATTAAAAAGGATGACCAGATAAGGTCTAAAACTAAATCTATTACATGACTGAAACAATACAGGAGGGTAATTAATATCAAATGGCAGCATTATTACAGCACTAATGGAGTACAATCATATGGGAATACTGAAATCCCTGGAATGTGAGAAGAATTTAAAAGCCAGATGATATGACTGTAAATCAGCACTCTGAGTGGGGCTACAGATATGAATCATGCTGAAAAACTCAAGAGCAGCAAAACTCCTTCATTCATTTCATGATCTGCTTTCCCTTTCCATATCTCTCTCTTGCCAGTTTAATTTTCCATCCAATTTCTGGTAAAATCCATGTCCTTTTCCATCTAAATGGACTATTCTCTTCTAGCTAACACTAACTCTTTCGTATGAGAATTGGCTTCTTGCTTTTTCACCATCTTTAATAATATATAAAATGAATTATTTTGCAATAGATTAATTTGCAACTGGAATACAACAAAGATACAGTGCATGTCATCTTGCAGAAAGGGAAGTTAACAGTAAAGATGATAATCAGTTGATACAGCCAGGGACAAGCCCACAATTTAGAGTGATTTTTATTATTCTTTCTCTCTTAATCAACCATGACTACCAGTTAATATCTAAGATTGATCCAGAAGTAAGAAGTTGAATCAAGCCACTGTTTTGTGAAGGTTAGAAAAATCTCATCTGAGCCACAAAACGAAGATAAAGTAGTGAAATGTCAGCTGGTCTGGGAGATTCTGTTCTTTGCAAAATTAAATAATTGTAGGCTTCAATGAATTTTTAAGTGACTAAGTTGGGCCTTCTTCCGTACAGTTCTGCCTTTTGAGTCTGCATTCTTGTACTGAGCTGTTCCTCCTCCTACTTTAGAAGTGTTTTATAACCTTCTAGAAATAGCTATCTGGGAAGTCAGTGCTTACAAAAAGTACCTAGAGTTCTGGAAGGTCTTCTCTGAAAAACTGAATATGTAAAAAAATGTCTCATGCAATAAATCTATTCCTACTGTACACCAAATTATTTCCACATCCTCTTCTATCCTGCCTAAAGGGTCATTAGCTCTCAAGTAACTCTCAAGAGCAAGAAGGATGCTCTTGAACTTACATAGGAGTTTCAGACTAACAAGCTGGTGATGGTGTGTTAAATTTGGTGTCCATGATCATCTACCTACAAGGAATCTGAAGTTGGCAGCCAACAGCATAGTAATGGCTGGAGGCACTGTAGCCAGGTTTTGATTTCCATTGCTACCTGACAGCTGCCCACTTATCAATACTGGCTTCTTACAAGTAAAAATTCTCCATTCCACTAACTGACAAGCTTTGTGCCAGTCTCTTGCTGTCTTTACAGGCTGTTTCTTGCCACCACAGCTAAAAGTGTTTTCTCCTCTGTTTCAGGAGCATAATTAACAGGGGGCAGGGATCAAATAATCATTTACACAATAAAAATGAGATAAAGTATTTTCTCAACATGAGCCCATAGCTGTTTCATTAACCAAGACATAACCAACACCTTGAGAGGTTATTAATGATAAGCCAAAGGAAAACACTAATTTCCAGAAGCCAGGAGAAGTGCCCTCTACGTCAAGTTTTTGCACAGGTACTTGCAATCAGTGAACAATGTTCTGCACACATACATACCTTCATGAAACCAGGACCTAAATAACTTCAGAAATATAGATTGAAATATCCACTGGACTACTGATGTTTCACACAATGCTGGGTACATTTTAAGATGCTCTTACTTTCTACCAGCATTGTATGAAAATACACGCACTATTCCTAAAATGTGAGCACAGCAGAACCATGGTTTTTTTCAGAAGTTTACTGGCATTGCAGTGTATTACCAAATCCATGTTCCCACCAGATCAAAACTCCCACACTTTAGATTGGCATTTATATCAATATTTGTAGCCTGCAGGAATAATAAATGAAACAAGGTTTAATAATTCAAGAGAACTTGGCATTCTTGATTGCTACATAAAGGCTAATTATCTTTCTCCTCTTCCAAATCTTTCCCCCACTCCCCAAATAAAAATGATCATGGAAGCTTCATATCATATGAATACATTAAGAAAAAAAAAAACCAACTCAGTGGTGACAGTGACCCCCTTTCATCACACAGAAAACACCCTGGGACATATCTACAGCTGACACAAACTTGACTAAAATCCTACAAGCTTTAAAAGAGTAATCCCTGTTTTCACAAAGAGTCATCTTAATCATAAAGGAGGTTTATTTTCTTATATGTCCTCTCATCACAGAAACAAGACCCAAAAAAGCTACCTTAGACAGATCTTAGTAAATCCAAGTCATCAGCTACACTGCAGCAGACTCCAAATATTGCACTATCTGTATAATTTGGTTCACGTTTTTTGGCCTGCAGTAACTTTTAATTAAGATCTATTTCATTCAGCAGTGGAACGTTTAAAAGCATGAATATTTCTAGAAAATTATTGCTCTCTTTTTTTTCCCCACATTTCCCAGTCAGGGCTGTTATCAAAAAACAATTACAAATTAACTATTTAAAACCTGTAATACTATCTTAGACTGAGAAAAACCATTCATCACTTGAAGAGAAGATAAAATCGAGAGGAGGTTTTATCAGAAGCACTGGACTCAAGAGAAGAGGTATACATGGGCAGAGTTTGCCCTGGATACAAGTTACTGTGCAACGCACTCCAGACTAGCAGGTACCCATACAGAAAGCAATATGCAGGGTGTTTCTTTCTAACAAAGAATGTACCACCAAATTAAAAAAACCAACCAAACAAAACAACCCCAGCTGCACCTATTCATTTTCTTCCAAAATCAACTTGCCAAGGTGACAAGTTAAAGAAAATAGTCTTTAAGAGATGATTAATTCCCTTTGCAGTACAGTGAAAATCTTTAGAGCCAGAGGTTGACTTAGATTACCTTGCTAACTAATAAAGAGAGCAGGTTTTTAATCAGGTCGCCTAAAGCTTGTTCTTCCTTCATTATTTATGATTCTTCTTTTGCACAGTGTAATTACTACCACTAACACATATATTATTTTAAAAAGCTACACACACATATATATAGGTGTACAGAGAGAACATCATGTCAGTGAGAAGCAGAGACATTTCCTCCTCCTGCACAGGCACCTCTACTAAATAGTAACTGACCAAAAAGAGACACGGCATGTGCAAACATCAACATGACTCTTCTTCAGACCCTTCTTTTCCTGGGGCAGCTACAAGACACAAATAGGCAGACTGCTGGGGCACCCAGTGTAACTATTACTGTAGCATTTCTTCTCACTTCTCACTATTTCCATTTGGCATCCATATTTTGACTGGAAGCTCTTCCAGGCAAAGTTGTTTTCTCTTGTACTGTTTATAGCACACTGGGCCCTGACCAGCAGTGATGGATTCTCAGCAGCATCATTAAAACCACCATCTTTTGCTTGCAAAATACATAAAACATTTGCCTGATAGAATAACACTGAATAAGGCTGGCTCTCATATTTAAAATTACTCAAGGTGGTATGTTTCACATGTATATAGTGAGGGATGTGCAGAGAGCTGCATAAAGGCTGTGAATTATTTACACGTTTACCATTATTCATTTCAGATGAGTTGCCTTTGCCCACTGAGTCCCACGTCTGCTTATTAACTATGAGTATGGTGAGATTACTTTAAGCCAGCAAATATCAACCCAAAGCATGTATTAGACCTGCACCTCAGAGGACTGGATGCTCAGCAGCACTGAGGAGCAGGCTGGGGGAAACACTGATGCAACATGCAAGAGAGGTACCAGTGCCATGCAGCTCATCTCGGATTTCAAGCTGTCATTATCTTCAGGAGAAGATGGCTACTGAATACAGGCAAGTAGACCATAAGCCTACACGTCACTAAAATTTACTTCCCAGGCTAAAAGGCTTGTTTGCCAAGTCTTCAATTGTTGCAAACACTTCTTAACCCAAAACCTGCAAAGGCTCCACATTTTGCACAATATCTGATTTTGTGAGAGTCTTTGGGACAGGCTTTCTTGTTTTAATGTATTTCATCTCATTTCTTCTGTTGTGCAGGTTTCTTCCTTTTCCTCAGCTGTGCTCCGAGAGAGCATTTAAGGCCAATAATTACACATGCACAGCACATCCTCCTTCTATTGTATACTATGCTTTTTCAAAGCTTAATAAGGCTCTGGGAAAAAAAAAAAAAAAAAAAGCATTCCTGTTCAGTTTTATCTTGGTGTAATGAATTTGGGGATTTTTTTGTTTGTTTTGTTTTGTTTTCATTCTAGCACACTGCCTATGCAGATATACTGCTACCTCTATCTGGGCACATAGAAAAAATAGTTTGTGGCATCATTCGTTTGCATTGTACTAGTTCTAAAAGCCCCGTCATTGACCAAGGAATGCCTTTGTATCCAAACAGATCAAGAGGAGCATCTCCAGACAGTGAGCTTATAATACAATATGTTTTGTTCTTTTGTTTTGGTGGAGTATTTTATTTGGTTTGTTTGTTTTTTGTGTGGTTTTTTTTTTCCTTTGGTTTGGGAAAACAAGGTTAGTAGGTTCAGAAATTACTTTCCTCTATGTATTTTGTATGCACAAATAAAAAAACCTGATGCCAGTCCATAGAGAAAGCAAGTACAAGGAGGCAGGGAAAAAGGACAAACAAAATCACATTTGCTTTTTGCTTTAAAGCACACAAAAGGGGCAGTAGAAGACAGGAAGGTTATCTGAGTAGCTTATAAACATGTGGTACAACAGCTTCCCAGTAGGAAGACATAGGTTCAGCTTTCTGCTCAGACACACTGGCATGCAAGGTCCCTGTTGCAGGAGGACGACACTGCTAAGGGCCACTTCTTCGGAGCATGAATGCAGAGAAGCAACTTAGGAAAATCAGCCCCACAAAACAGGCAGCTTTATAGCTACAGTGAACAAATATCTTTAGTGGCTTTTCAGCCACATACCCACTAAAAAAATCCAAGCTTAGGGACCCACATAACATTCTCATAGCTCTGACTATCTGCAAGTGATGTAAAGCTGTCTGGGGCCACAGCTACAGGAGTAAATTAGTACAGATCTGTCACTACTTCAGAGCAGGGCTCTCTTTTGTTCGGGTCAGAATATTCAGGGTAATTATGGTTAAAACTGGACAATAGAGAGGTCAGACTGTGATATGGCCAGTAACAGGACAGACATACTATTTCCAGGGAACTGCTAGACATGCCCCAGGCTCACTCTAGAGAACTTTCTCACCACTTAGTTTATAAGATTTAAATTACCAAATTCCTAAATGATTCTTGTTAACAGTCTGGTTACTTGCCTTTTGTGAAGCTCTGATATATGCTTTCACTGCTTGAAGTGGGTCAGATCTTTATGCAAAAAGTTTTATGTTTCTACAGGGAATTACTCAGCAGAAGTTTAGATTCTCAACAGAATTACAGTACACTCAGATTTTCCCTCGCTGATTCTAATAACAGGAGCCCTTGCCCTCCTTTTCGCAGCTTGCCTCATCTGGCTAGTGGCGCCTCAAACATTTACATGTATTCCTAGAAACCTGGTATTCTAGTCTTCAGGATATGTCATCTCCCCAGAACACGGGATGTATTCATAAGACAGCAACAGGAGCCTTCTCTACTTAAGCCCAATATGCCAAAGCGTAAATTCTCCTAACAGATACTTACAACCATGTGTTGCAGGCACACTTCAAAAGAACAGACAAAAACAGTTAACATAGAAAGTATCTCAGTGTGTCATACAATTCTATCTCATTTTGCACAGGAGGGGCCCTGATACAGAGCTTCTTTCCTTCCTCAATGAGCAGAGATAACCAACACAGGAATTTGCACATGTACAAATACAGCTTTAAAGCACAAAAGATGTACTTGCACTAGCAAACTCCATGGACATTTAATGCACAGTATGTTCTTGCCTACAAGCATTCAGTCATGTGCTCACAGTGCTCATGGCAATGCTTATAATTGCCCTTAGTTGATTTACATGCCACATTTTAAGCACTAGAGATGAGCGCAGAAGTCGCCTGCAGGTTTGAATCCTTTTGAAAACATTGTATATCATGGCAGGGGAGGTAGATGAAACAGTTCTCCGACAATATAACAGCAGGAAGAAAGTTCCCTCCAGTAGTTCTGCAGCTTCTATTCCATACATCAATGACTAATTTGGACTACTATAACTTCACTTAGGCCAGTCCAGTTGCATTAGGAGGAAGAATTATGCCATTGTGTCTATACAAAGGCCTATTCCCTGCTTGATGCAAAAACAAGTGCCATTTTAACGCATGTATTTATAGGCAGATTCAGATTAGGCATGAGAAATGTTGATATTCTCAGCCAGTCAACAATAATGGGAGAGATTACAATAACATTACTGATATATTTTTTATATTCTTACTTCAATGAGGTTATTGTATGAAGTGTGTACTACTCAGTACATGTAAAGCTACCTGGAACCTAACCCTGTATGAGTTACTCACCCATTAAGTTTTGTAAAGGGTCATCCTTTAAACTGTATATTCAAAAGTAAATACATATTCAGTTATGGGTATGATCCTGACAAATACTGGCATTCAGGTTTCACTTCTTATTCAGGATATATATTTTGTAATATTTGCTTAACTTTAAACACATTCTTTAGTCTCAAAGAAATTAGTGAAAAATAAACGCACCCTTTGAATAGCTGCTTCTGTCCAGCAAGTCTGTTGGATCAGAGCTGCAATATTTACCAAAATGCATATTACTACTTATCAACTCACCAGAAAAGTGTAATTCCTTCAGTACCTCTTCATGCCAATTCTAACCACTTTTTCAATGTCAAACCTTTAATTAGGCCGTTCCTAGGAAGCAGGGTGGACAACCATTAGCAATGCAGTCATAGCACAAAACTCTATTAGGAAAGTGACACTTTTCACTTCAGTAGACTCAGCAAAACACTAGTGTAGTTAATATGGCTCTCATATTCTATGTAAAAACAAGAAAATACTGCAACAGCACTCTGTTCTGAATGCCCTTGATTGTTTACCAGAGCTGTAATTTGTACGCGTATGCTACAGTGAAACTGTACAGAAATACCAAGGAAAAAGTCAAAGTTTACTGTAAAGAAGATGTGACGCTATTTCATTTTTGCTACTGTTACAGAATTTCTGTCAGAAGAAACTCTTTCTTCATTTGCATCCACTGCAGGGAAACTTATATTTCTTCATTTTATTTAGGAGAGCACTGGGGCAACTTGTGGAACAAGGAGCTTGCAGTATTGAAACACTGAACAAACTGATGAAGCACGATAACAATTGGTTACATTAATTACAAAGTTGACAGGCAAGGAACTGGACTCATTCAATGCATACACTAGTTTGTGGTACCTAGCAATAAGTCTAACCAGTCTTAAAAACAATGCTGTCCTCTTGAGCATTGGGAACTGCTATCCTCTTACATTTTTCTTCAAACACACTTGTGCAGTCTCCAGTGTTCAAGTTGGACTGCAGAGAATTCAAGCGATATACACCATTATAAGGGTATGACAAAGCAAGAAAGATAGCAAGCAAGGAGAACAATGATGGAAAGAGAAAAAATGCCATTACATTCAACTTACAAAAAGGTGAACAGAAAATGGATTTTAAAGAGTAAGTGGAAAAAGCAAGAAGGTTACAGCTAGAGATTAAAAGAGTACAGTGATGACTCGGAAACAGTTTACTTGAAGAGAGCTTGAATTGAAACAAAAGCTCCTCCATTTGTATTAGTAATGGAACAAGCCTCTGGGCAAAACGTGAGAGCAAGGCACATCAGAGCTGAAGTGCAAGATGTGAAAATTTTATGTTCAGTCTTAGAAGTGAAATGTTTTTAGCTGAGGAGGTTATTGTATAAACAGTTTTATTTTAGGAGCTATCCTTTGAGAAGCTACTACACAAAAACACACACAGAAGAACGAAAGATTCTCTTCTCTATTTGAACTTTGCCTTAACAGAAAAAAATGTTGTGTGCTATTTATAAAAAAAGTCAGAGAGCCAACAGCTCTTAAAGCATGCCCACACATTTCAACGCTTTTACTTTAAAATCTCCAAAACAATCAACTGATGATCCTATGAAACTTGTGAAGAGCTGCTGAGTTACTGTAAAGCTGTAAGCACAACTCATGAGAGCTCATCTTTGCTTTATACATTCAGAAATATGGATGAGTTCAATTCCAATTTTAATACCCATAGTCAAAGAAGTCTGTGAATCTCTCATGCACAAGAGACATGAGAAGAAACAGTCTCCATGAATATTCCATCTCTTCAATAAGCAATAAAAAGCACCTTCATTGTTTTGGAGATTGATAATACTTACTATTTAAAATGGCAATGTGGAAATTGCCAAGCGGCAGAAGAGTGAATTTATGGGCAATGGCAATTGTCACTTTTAGGACTTTTAAATATCACAAGCATCAGTGCTCTGACTTTGAGGCTAGCTGGAACAATGAACTAGCTCATGCTAAAGATGACGATACAGAAGGTTAACCCAAGTTCATCTTAGCTGTTCATGTGACTCTAGTACAGAAGTTGCTCATACCCAGCTCTGATATTTGGGAATCATTCTGAACCTAAAGCACTAATAGAAAATAAACTGTCCTTATTTAATGACCATTTAAAATTCACAAAACAGACTTCTGGAGCTCCATTCCACTCTGCTTTCCATCTCTGACAGCAAGTCACCTAATAAGGTATTGGGATCTGCAAGATGAGCTAAGGCACAGACATGGGGAAAAACTTTCTCTAAAGTATCACCTGGCATGTTTCTCCTCTTCAGCAGGTTATTCGATCAAGCTGAACTGCATCACAGAAGAAATATTGTTCATAGATATTTTTTTCCCAAGGTATTTAGGAATTAATTCCTTTTTTCAGACCTTGAAAAATGCTTCTCCACTGGCAACTCCACCCATCCCCACAAGCTGCTCTAGCTTCTTGGCTTAGTCCAGCTAAGTCCAGGAAATAAAACAGGAGCTAAACAACATTACCCTCAAACATACTGAAAAATGCACATTAGAAGAAGGAAAAGTTTCATACTCTTTCCTTCTACCTGGGCAATGGAAGCAGCACGTGCCTATGCAAGCAGAGAACTGTGGTGATGGGACTGTCCCCAACAAACATTCCCTGGACACTATGATACAGATCTCTCACCACTGACAGAAATCCCTTGGGGAGCAATCTGCACCTTGGCTTTTCCTCTCATGTGAGATAAACAGCCAATGGGGAAAATGACTTGCACAGAACACCAGCGTCAGGGTGGCTGGTGCTCACATGGAGCACCTGCACTTTGCAAGGCAGCGCCCAGTACGTGACACCAGCACCAATGCCTGCAGTGGCCAGTGAGGCCGCCTTACCTCCACCACCGAGGAGCCCTGGGTTCAGCAGCTAGAGCAGGCTGCTGCTGCCACCACCACATCGGGCCTCACACCTGCTCCTCGCCCAGCCTCAGGCACCACGCCTGGAAACTCCACAATCCGTTCAGGGCCACCGCCTGGACAGTGCCTTTATAGCCAAGCCGTTCCCAGCCTGGGCCCCAGCCCGCCCGGCTGCTCAGTGCCAGTAGCCGTGGCTGGCAGCTCAGCACCTGTACCTTCCGGGCAAGGCTTAGGCCTAGGTCCACCCAGGGATTTCCTTACATCGCCCTTCCAGCCCTGCATGGGCTCTGCTGTCCTCCTCTTAGCACATGTCCTTTAGCCTGCTGACACCTTTCTGGTTTCAAGAAGCCCAGAAAACATCACAAGCTGAAGGGAGCTGAGAAAAAGAGCAAGCAAACAAGAGCCTAGTCAGGCCATCCTAAAGGTTAAAGAAAAGCACAACCTGCAAAATATACTGATACATAGTGATTTCCTCCTGACTCCCAGAGTTCTGGCTTCTTTCCTCCTTTCTGTGTTCCTGACTTTAAACTGTCCTCAAAGCACCACTGCTGATGGGTGCTACCTGGCTGCAGCAAACAGCCCTGACCCTCACCTGTCATAAATGAACAGCCCTAGACCTCAGACCAGACTGAAAAGGTTGCAGAAATGGATATATGTTGATGTAAACTTCAGGCCCCGATGTACTTGTTTTTCTCAAAAGGATGAGAAGATCCCAGCAACTATAGCTCTGCTCGGAGAGGTCTCCTCCGCCTACTCACCTGCTACTTACGGACAGGCACTCTGCAGAGGGTTTGCTGACCCTGAATATAAAGGGAGCTTTAATAACACCATCCAGCTAACCTTTCCGATGTACACACACACCCCCCCTCCCCCAGGTACATGCTGGTTTTCTGCCCTTGACAGTTCTCCTCAGAAACATCTCGGTTGCTCTGTAGGAGAGACAGCAATAAATTCAGTGACGTTCTCAGTGCGTACAGATTCTGGACCAAGTGTAATTTTAGTGACATGCATGAAGTTACATCAGAATTGATTCATCCCAGTAAGTTAGACTTTAGCTCACTGTCTGCATCCTTGTTGCCCTTCAAAAGCATGTGCACAGTCAGCCCACAAAGATTCATTGCTCGCTCTAACTCAAGCCTCAAAATGTGCTTCCACAGTCAGGCTGAGCAGGCCCACTTGCCCAAGTTCACCTGGTGCTTTGGAAGGTTGTAAATACTGTGTTGAGGGGCTCAATGCACCACGATAGCATGTCCAGACAGGCTAGGCAAAGCCTCCAGCCTACCACAGAAAGGCAGAGTGTGCATTTCAGCTAGTCCTGAACACAAGCTGCAAGCTGGAGCTCCTATATCACGTACAGTAGGAATAAGTGACTAAATAATTTTAGTGGGCATGCTCCTGAGAATCACTCATGTTTTTATTTTTTTAAAAACAAGGGAGATAGACTTTCAAGAAGCTCTTTTTTTTGTTGGCAGTGAGGCAGTGTACCCTTGGCTTCTTGTGATCAGTGGGACATTCAGCAGTAAGCACTCTTCGTGTTTCATTGATATTTTCAAGGGTAGGAGAGAACTTCACTCCTTTCGAGTACCACTCAGACAAAGATGAAAAGCTTGTGAGGGTGCCAATTATATAACATGACATAGCTGCCTTGTCAGTGAAGAGCTTTGCAGGATGCATTCTGGCTTCACAGGATGGAAATTCAGCTTTTATTCAAGTAGTTTGATTTTATTACTTCACTGTTTAATCCATGTAGCTGCTGTGATCAGTCAGAAGCAGTAACCGAAAGGAAGGTTGCTCAAATTAATTCTACCAGGATTTTACTGTGTTGACTATTCTGTACCTCTCGGGTAGCATGCCAGCGAGACAATTTCAAGACAAGAGTTGATGCATGCTGCACTGGAGACAACATGTGCTTACACTGCATGACAGAGCCCAATGCTGAGATATTGGACAGGCCCCAAGTAGGTTCCCACAGTGCAGTGGGCATGCTAGATCTGGCCTGGAAGTTGCATAGCCACATTCATGCTGAATTACATCCAGATCAGTAAAACCTGTCTCCTGGCTTATTATTGTGGGCCCTGTACCAAGTCATATACAGTCATACTGTTTTCCAGCCTAAAATGGCTTATGTGCAGCTGACTCTGTAACTCAGACAACATTTCTCCTCTCCCTGATCTGTGTACACATGAACTGTATAAGAGTGCCTTAGATTGCCACGCCTTTGGGACAGGGACAGTCCTTTGCTTACAGGTCTGGTTGATACCTTCCACCTCATAATCTCAATCTTGGACACAAATGCAAAAGTGCTCCCTGCAGTTTAAGTAATGACAGCTTTTCCTGCTGTCCTTTAGCAGGACAGAGCAGTAAAACTGCTCCTACAGAAACCAAGAAAAACTATCAGCAAAACGTACCTGAAAGAAAACCAATACCGAGTTTATTAGCCAAGTTGCATGCAAGCTTAAAAATGTATCAGTCCAGACCTGGAAATTTATGTTCAAAGCCACAAATTCATAGTTAATTTATTATGTAGTAGATTTCCAGCTCCACTGAGCTTAATGAGATCTGTTATTCTGTTAAAAGGGCTTTCCCCTCAGAGCACCTTGTTTCACTAGGCCATTTAACAGAAGTTTGGGTGAATGAGATATGTAAACACAGCACAGCCACACCAGCTGCCTCTTTGTTTTGCACACTGAAGAGCTAATTCCTTTTACAGACTGTGAGCGCATGTGTACTGCACTCCATGCATGAGGGTATGCATGTACTGTGGTTGTGAAGGCAAGTGGAGGCAGTAGGATTTCTCTTTGCTGAAAGCCAAAGAGAAACGGCAATGAATTTCAGAGATCCCTTGACAGAAAGCTTTGACTTACAGATGGTCCCCAGTGTGTTTAGAGTTCAAAATTGGAACTTCCTTGCACTAACAGTGTTGACAACAGGTTCTGCAAGAGCCAACTAATGCTTCAGAACATGAGAGATATATACAGAACTGTCTATAATTAATAACACTGATTCATAGCAGGACTAAGTGGACCTGACAAAACCAAGGCCCCAAGACTCTCTCTGTTTCCTGCAAAGTGTCTAAAACCTAAATGTCAACAGAGAAAAAACCACGAGGAAGGTGAAAGATCAAAATCTTGTTTCATGGAAGTGAAACTACGGCATGGAAGCAGCACGTGACTCTGGCAACAAATCCAGGAGTGAACCAGAGTCCTGCTTTTTCATTCAACACCTGAATGAAACTCATTTTCTGATGGTCCTCAGGGGGTCCTACCCTTAGGGTGCCCAAACTACATGCTGTTCTTTTCAAATGCATCTCTCTCATGAGAAAAGAGATCCTTCCACTCCAGGGCTAATCGGAACATTAATTTTCTATCAACTTTAATTTTTTAAAATGAGACTTCTTTGCCATTCTGACTAGCAAGTTGAGGGTAAATGCTATAACGTTTAGTCAAGCAATACACCCCTTAAGGAGACATTTTGCAGTTTTTCATTATACAATCTTATACTACACAACTGACCTCCCTATTCCCACTGTTTACAATATTCAGATATAATATTATGATGCTTGCCAAGGAAAACTTGAACGTAGTTTCAGCAGCTATTAGGCATTGCCAGTGAAACTCTATTTATGGTGAAGAACAGAATAAACCCCACAAAACTGTCAAGGAAAACAAGAAAGTCAATGTCTAAATTCCTGATAGCATCAGTAACAACAAATCTAGCATGAAATGGCATGGGTTTTCCCCAGATATCCATTTTGTAACTTGTATAGAATAGAAAACAAAATTAATGTACACAACAAGGACTGAACAAATTAATAAAAGCTGTGGGACTTGAAAATAAATGGTTTCTTTCTCTGTCACTTTCATTTGTGTATGTATTCATGACTGTGTGTAAATCTAAATACATTCACAAGCCTGAGGGCAATGTTGATTCAGAAACACAGTACAAAAATTAAAGAATCAATGACCTGTTGAAATAAATGGCAAAGCTCACTTGACTTCAGTAGAGACAGAATTCTGCCCCACATATTTGGACCAAACCTATCAACAGCCAAAAGGTAATAAATTTGACCTTTGAAATCCAGTGAATAGGAGAAGGAAAATGGTCTTTGGATTGTCCATCTGTTCTGTAAAATCTTCCTGAAAATGTATCAGACAATGCTCAAAACTGGCTTCCCTACCCCCAGCTGGTTGTAACTTGGTGATGCCTCTTTCTCTACTACCTCAGGGGTAGTGTAAGTTCCCTAACTAGATGTGTCAGCCTAGAGTTAGGTGGGGTACTTACATAGCTTAATGTGAGATAGGCCAGATCAGCATTTACTTTCAAGATGTGACAGATGACATCACACTTACTTTGTGTTAGGAGTATGCAATGCGGGTATCAGTGCAGACTAGTTCATGTGGTATATACATCCATGCCACCATGTACTGCTAACTCACTTCCATGTGGAGATGAGGCTATGCTGGTTAGCATCACTCCATTCCTGGAGTTTCTCATCTTCTCACAGTTACCCTTGCAGCTGCCATCCTGAGATATAGAGAAGAACCACGGTCTTTCATTTCCAGATGCAAGCACTGAGATATTCAATCTCTTCAATGTATTTAAAGTGGTTTCAGAGTCTAAGTTACAGTGAAAATAGATGTCATGAAGTGTGCAGTGAAGCCTGCCAAGGTATCTGTTGATCACCCTTGACGACCCCACCAATGCCTGCATGACAAAGGTGTTCTTGCAATTTATGTTACTGTAGCTGCTCTGGACCATGCACCAAAAAACAATCTGGTTGTCATCAGCAGCTCCCTTGGGAGACCAAGAAGCCTGGACAATTTCATTGATGTTGCCTGTGCATATTGTTAAAGGACTGTGTTTGGAAGGTGGCCTGAGGTCTCAGCCAATGTCTTGACTCTAAGGTCTTGACCACCCCAAGCAACCTAACCACAGACTGACTAGGTGGGAGGCTGCAAGGCTGCACTGGGCCAGCCATTCTCTTGAACCCGGGTATGAGGTCCTGAAGTGTCCTGGGAGGATAGTGATGGCATGGCATCTGTTCCCCACAGACCCTATATAGTGCCCTTGCCTTTCTAGAAGTTTTGCACTCACTGCTGGTGGTCCACTGGTCCCCGGCCAAGCTTTACTGCACCCAGACCCTGTGGCTGACTGGAGCAGCATGGCATAGTGGAAGGCTACTCCACCTTCACTGCATCAGGGAAAATGAAGTGCAGTAGGACACGCACTGGCTCATTCCAAGAAGCTTCCTGATCCTACAAATGAACTTTCTTTTTATTGGCATAAGCCCATCTCTTCTCTCTCCTTGTTAACTGTGATACAAAGCAGCAGCACTAACACCCAACAGCCACCAGACAAGTAGGATTTAACACCGTCATTATAATAACAGTCTTCAGGCAGAGTGGAAGTCAAGGCAGAATAAAGCCCCAGCTTAAGGTGGAATAGCACATGCCTGGGACAACCTCTCCTGCTCTAATTTTTCTGGTATTTATGTTTCATTAGCTATTGGTTCAGAATGGCTCTGGGAGTAGATCCCTCCTGGATGAGTCCCAAGGTCACTTTCATAGTTTCAGGATGGAGAAATGCACTGAAGTCCAGTCAGCAGATAATCTTTTGCCTTGCTCATACCAATTGAATCCTTTCTGCTCTTGGATGAACTTATCCTGGAGCAAGCTAGACTGTAGGCCCCTGTTAAATAATGATGATTATGTTCTTTTTGCTCACTGCCAGACAAAGAATTATAGCCCCTCATTTAGAGCTCATTTCAAAACCATGAGATTCTGTAATTGAAAGTGGCTGAAGCTAATTTGATAACCCAGTTCTGAACACAGCCGACTAACTACTTTTCTTTTGTCCTTTCAGCAGTAATGGCCTTGTCAGGAAAGTCTTCTGTGCTACTTTTAAGAGGGCAATTATGACAGAGGTTGAAAACTATTGTTCTGTGACAGGCCACAATTTCAACACTGCCTTCAGGTTCCCAGCAAGGCCAGGGGCATGGCAGTAGGTTCAAGTGCCTTCCAGCCACATCTGCCCTTTGAAACACTAGCCCAGCACTCACTCTCTTGAATGATCTACTCTGTTGCTCTCCCAATGTGCAGAACTCCATCCAGGAACTCATCTGACACTTCCCAAGCCAACACAGGTATTTGCTGAGTTGCCCCAGGATGGGAGGGAGAAGAGTGTCTCAGTGCCCTTGTCCTGGCTGGCAGCTCCCTCAGACACACCAGGCCATTGACACTTGCTGAATAAAATCTTGTATCAGGACACCCTGAAGGCTTCTCCTCACTTGCAACTACCATCAATTGACTGTACAGGGAGGCTGCACTGGTGTAGTGGTTAGATATAGTGAATTCCCCTCTTGTGCTTAAGAGGTAGTTAAAATTTCTATGGTACAGATAGGAAAGAGAGGAACTCTGTTTACCCCACATGTGGACAGACCACAGCAGGGGCACACGCACATGTGTGGCTGACTGCACTGGCAAAATACCCTCACTTAGGAACATACACAATCAGGATACTCTGGCAATGCTTCCTGCCCTTGGAAGGGTCAAGGCAGCCTAAACTGGCAATACAACAAAAGATACAAAATAAAGCCTAAATGAGATACCTGCCTAGTGCTCTATCTGCCAAACTGCTGTCTCCCAGACAGCTTTGCCTTTGCAGTTAACAGCCTTGATCCCTGAACATGTTTACTGGGGAACAAGCAGTAGTGCAAGAAGCCCCTTTTGCCTCTAATTCCTGGCTGTCTCCTGCTCACATATGCACCAGCTTTCCTTAAGCCTCCTTTGCAGTGATCATGGAGAAAAACTTGAGGATTGCAAGATGCATATATTTGGTATCTAAGTACATTTCTTACAGGTGTATTTTGGATTCTGGGCCTTCCCCATGGTAAATGGAGGAAATGTAAATAACATGGCAAACATTTCTCTAGCCACAGCCTAGAGCTGTACTCAGAACTGCTCTGGCTGTTGTAGTAATTAGCATAAGCAAATTGCTAAATTGTGTGCTGTGATAAAATGATGGATTACAGCATGGAAGAAATCATTAACACATTGATTAGCAGCACATGCCTTCAGAATCACTATCTAAGCAAATTCTGAGGATCGTGGGAGCTTTGTAAATGTTACAAGCACTGCCTTCCATAAGCAAGAATCAGGAAATATTAATATATAAATCACCAAAGTCCCAAAATTAAATTTTCACTATTAAAGTTGTTTCTCAAATGGTTTCTAGTATTTACGGTAGCTGTTCACTGTGGGGTTCCTGCTCTGTGTCTTCCTGTACTCACAGGGTGAGGGCTGTAATGGTGTCTGCTTCAGGCTGGTTTCCTGGTGCACGTCCTCCTCCTTTCTGTATCTCTGCCACTGCTGCCTTTGTTTTAAGCATTACACAGCAGTGGATGGTGCAATGGTGTGTTCATACCATGCAATTTATACCGCCTAGCATTGAAAAAGGATCATTTATATAGTTAGTGCATTGATAGTACCACTGTTTGGGTTTTTTTTTTTTCTGAATAGTTTTGTTTGAATGTAGTGGAAATTTTATTTTCTTCTTTT
>JAVSBS010008485.1:0-31972 GCA_033124195.1 Coracias cyanogaster
TAAGAGATAAAATCGTGGCTGCTCATATTAGCCATTGTACTTACCTGTAAGGCTAGACAGGCTGTTAAACAGACTTAGGAGGTTAAGGTGCTGTGTTATTTAAATATTTTATAAGAAAATATAGTATTACCCCAAAGATCTAGGATCAGGCAGTCACAAAAAGGGAAAATGCAGAGAGCTGTTTGGCAGTTGGTTTTAGATTTTAGCTATCCCTCTGTGGTATTAGATGTTCATTTAAAGGGAGGGTTTTTTAATCTCTGTAGTGTTTGAAAGTATGTCTTCATTTTATCACAGTTTTAATTAGGAGAGGGGATATAGTTTCAGTCCCTCCTGTGCTGGGTTTCCAGAGTAAATTTTTTATCAGCTTCTTTACAGCTGCTTGTCACCCACTTCCAAGCACAGATACTACAGTTTGCTTAACAGATCGATCTTCTCCCCCCACGCCACTTGAAGGAAGAAAGGGTTCAAAGAATGACTATGTACAAAGCCCTTTGAAGTACTGACAATAAAAGAGACACAGAGATTTATGAAGAATAGTCATGGAAAGTTGAGGTCTGTGTTGACCCGGGATTAAGGTCTGTGCTAACCTGACATTTACCTTTACTGAGATTTCTTACAAAATTCACCTGTAGGGTTTGATTATGACAGAGGTGAGCATCTTCAGTCATTCACTGTCCCTCCTTCATGTCATTTATCCTTTAGCCAATTCACATGACTGGACACAGAAGGCTTCAGATGGTAATGACAGTTTCAAATGCAATGGTAAGTCATGCGGTTTGGACCTTAATAGTTGGTACTTATGGTGTGAACAACAGATGGCATCCAGTGAATGATACTGAGCCAGCTCATTTCTGTTTCAGAAGATCATTCAAAATGACAGCTGTTGCACAGCATTGAAAGGCATATGCTGTGATGTATGCCATTCCCTTTCTTTGTGCCTCATGAAGAATAAAGGTAACAGCAACTGTTAGGAATAGATCATTATCAGCTCTACCCAATGAGTCAAATTTAGCTATTAACAAGATCAGGTCACACCAGAATAAACAAGGGTTGAGCACACACCATTACAAGTGACAGCACCACTGAGCCAGGTATTTGTTGCATATTCAAACATACTGAAGTAGAAGGAAAGTGTAGATTTGGGAACACAAGACTTAAGACAATAAGTTCTTCGTCACATAATTTCTTACTATGAAGCAAATTCTTTCTGGGTAAATAGAGAAAAGGTAAATTTAACTGTATTTTATGGACATAGTAGGGCACAGAGCTCTAACATCTGTAGGCAAGACTTTTATTGACTCTAACTAGAGGGTATTATATTTAACATTTGCTCTGGATGACATGATCAGTCCGCTACAACTGTGTCATTAATCACAACGACCGTATATAACAAAGCCAAATGTTCCAGCTGGCTCACAATGTTCCGTTTTGGGTTTTTTTTTTTTTTTTTAATTTTTTTTTTCCAGTTTGTTTGTTTCAGTGGGTTTTAGGTGGTTTGTTGCTGGTTTTGTAATTTTGGGTTATTTTTCTGCTTAGCTTCTCTCCTTAGCTGGAGGAAAGTGGGTGGCTGTTGATCAGATTTCCAAAAAGTCTGAAAAAATGAGCAACTTTGAAACTCACAATCAAGTATTAGGAGGAGTTAAAGCTGAAAATCAGTGCAAATGATGACTGACTGTGATGAGAATTAGCTCCTTTTATTTCTAACTTATATTTATGTATTTTAAAATGTATTAAAAATGAACTTTTAAGTCAGTATGCTTTCATTTATCTCATATTTCACTTCCACTTGTAAATAGTCAATGCACTTCATTAATTGTGATCATAATGGAAATACAGAATATATGACAAAACTTGAATAGTTATAGTTTGATCCTTCTTATAGATAACTAGTGCTTGTTCAGAGTCCTGACCTATGCCCTTGGCAGGAATCACCAATGCATTTATGTCACAATGTTGTTTTTTAAGATCTGGTTTGTGGGTTTGTTATTCTCACAGACAATAAAGCACCACATGTTTCATGAAGTCCGGCCACCTTTCAGAATGTTTCACCTCTTCACTTTTATTCCCTAATGTAAGATCTGAGATAATAACAAACAGAATTGTAAGGTCACAAGCTGAGAATGAAGCAAGTGATAAAAAAGTCAAAATGTCTTACTATCTGCAATAATGCTTTGTTAAATATCATTGCTGTAGGGAAACAATTGAGAAGGATGAACTGTGACTGCAATTATTTGAAGTCTCTCAACACCTATCTTTGACATTCTAAAGAAAATTACTGGAAATAAAGGGTATCTGTATTGCTATGCTTCACTGAAAATATTGAATATTTAACTCCAGATATTCTCCAGACTATTTAACTACCTACTGACTACCGCAAACAATTATGCAGTTTTTAGCAACTGTAGTTCTTCCTTTGTAGAATCAGAATGCTGAATGTTTGTGCTCCTGGGTTGTCAGCAACAATTTTTTTTAATCATGTTATATGCAATTATATGCAATTATGATATGTGTCTAGTGCAAGACCTCTGTGGGATATAGCATATATTTATTGTAAATAGACAAATTGCCAAAACTTTTAGGAATTATATTAAATTGAAACCAGTTAAAATTTTATTATCTGATTCTAAAGTTGTGGAGAAAAAAAGTCAGTCACCCTTGCCCTTAATTTTGGTCTTTTAAGCCAGGATCAAATGTCTTCTGACTACTATCCCTAAAATATTATTCATGCCTCCTTTTTTTTCATTCTCTGTTTCCCACATTGAGTTTCTGTAATTTCTTTGCTCCATGATTTGACACTGTAGCAAATCTATTTTTCAAAATAACATTGTCAAGCAGTGGGATAAGTGCAGCTGAAAGCTATGATGGTGGCACAGGTAGTATGAGTTTTACAGCAGGCTTTCTATTGCTACATTTGGTTTACCACAACATTCAACAATGCAGATGTCTTGACAATTTCATTTTTAGCACCATATATATTCCCACAGGTACACAGAATAGATCTTACTATTCCAATTTCCTCCTTAAAAAAATAAAAGAAAAAAGTGTCATTCTGGGGCCATATTCTTATTGTCATTAAGCATGCACACCAGCAGTGAATAATAAGAATAATATAAACACCTGTTTTTTATAAGCAGCCATCCACTAGATTTTTATGTACTTTATGAGCATTATGAGGCAAAAGAGGCAAGCCAAGTATCTTAAGCCACTTGAAATGAGCAAGCATCACTTTGCACTACAAGCACGCTACTGAATTTTTACAACTTTTTTTCCTTGTGTAAATAAATATTAATGAAAAAAAAACCCAACCCCAAAAAAATGAAATAAAAGTTAAAATGGTAAAATAATAATTAAAAAAACCAACGAAATTTTAAAACCAAAGAAGACACTCAATCCAACAGTCCTGAACTTGATTCAGCTTCATTTCCTTTAGACATCTAACACATCATGCACAATCTCACAGGTTCCTCAGGAATTCTCAGAAGAGTAATGTCAGATAAGTATAAATATACTGATATATTTTATTAACACAAGTTAAGAAAAACTACATTTTTCATAGCAAAAAAGTAAGTTATAAAGGCATTTCAAAGGTTCATCAATAAATTCCTTCTTGAGCTGCCATCTTATACTATTTGCATATGGCTTATATTTCACAACATTGCTCCCATTAAAAAAAAAAAAAAAAGTTTAAAAATACTTTTACACCTTTACTAATTTATACTTCTAATACTGTAAAGAAGTCTACCAGTACCATGAATCTATCTATATATATAAAGGGAGGAAAAATCTAATTATAATTTTAAAAAGTAATAAAGATCTAAATCTGTTTCATATTCAACATCAACTGTTTCAAATTTGATGTTTGCCATCCTGAAAGACAAGGATTGAAACAAATGAAATAGAGCACAGATTATTGAAAATAAATGAGATTTGTGGACTTCTAAAGAATTAAACAGAATGTTTCAATTCAGGATGATTTACAAGGTATATCCTGAGTGCATCTTAAAAATGTCACTGGCCTAACCTAATAGTGTTTATCCTGAATTTATGATAGAGTAGGGATGTAAGGAGAAGCAAGTTGGCAATTACCCACTAGCAATTGCAGATGAGTAAATTGGCTTACTCATTTTTTCACCTTCCTCGAAGAGCAGAGGTATTGCTCCACAAGTATGAAAGGAGAAGTGAAAAACCAGTCAGTCACAGGACATATTAGTTTCATACTAGTAAAACAGCCTCCAAAGTGAGTGAAAGAGCACAATGGAGATGGAACCTTCCTTCGAGGATCTGCAGAATAAGCTGTGGCTGTCCTGAAGGGGCATATGTACACACTGACCTGTTTCTCTAGCACACACCAGAGATTCAAGACTCTCTACCTTACCGGACATTGGATGTTGCTGATACCTTGAGAAGAAGTTTTGGAGACTTTATTTAAAAATCTGGAAGTAAATGCTGTCTTCACTCAAGCACCACACTTTTCTGCTGGGAACTGACCAGTCTTAAAATGAAGTGAGCTGGGAAATGTTTTCTGAAAGGAGCACAGAGTGACATTATTACAGTGCAAGCTCTGTGATGGCACTCACTTAATCTTTTCTATTATTTTCTCTGAATAACGGACATAAATGTTGGCTTAGGTATGTGCTTTGTGAATGCATTTGTATGCCAGACTTCAGATTTAAAGCACCTTTTAGAACTTGGTTTGACTAGTTTTTGATTGGTAAAGCACGCTACCCAGATAATATGCTCTATTTGCTCTGTCTACTTCTAGCACCTTTGGGATGAAGACATAGACTCTTTCCCCAGGAAGAAATTTTGTGAGGGAATGGTAAAAACAAGATAATGATTGTTACCTACAGTCTACTTATATAGACTTCTGCAATCGTGTTTTATAAGGCAGCTGAGATGCTTAGTTAAAAAGAATTTCCAAGGACACACATACAAAAGACTCAGCTAAACCTATGATTCTGCGGCTGTGGAAAAACATGAATTACACTGATAGAAAAAAACCATCAGGTAGATATTGAAAATTGTGAAGAGGAAGTGGCAGAGAAACAAAAATTCAGAAAAATCGCACAAGGAATTTTGACCTTGGCAAATGAAGGGAGAGTACAAATGTCCCTGGAAAAACAATGGAAGAAAGTTTGAAAAGAAAGAAGGTGGAAAAATGCCTGCAATAGAAAATCCAAGTATCATATGATATCAGCTAGAAAGCACAAAACTAGCTGATCTGAATTCAGAGAGCATAATCTGGGGATGACGAGGAAGGAAAAACCCACAATATTCTGACTTCTAAAAGTACTACTGCTTCTGCTTAATTAATCCTGATTATTTAATTTCCCAGGCAGAACACAGAGAAATTCCTCTACTCTTTTTTGTTATCTATAACCTACAGACTACTGAATCAACTCATTCCTCTAAGACCTAACAGGAGTCAGCCAGTATTGAGTGGAGAGTTAAACAAGGATAAAACATATTTTGAGGTCACTGGGAAGGAAAAGAAAGCAGTTGTAAGTCTAAGCTTCATCATTTCTGTCTGAAGCTCAGGTAATGGATCCCACCATTATCAAGGTGGAGGTCTGGAATACATAGGGTAGTTCCTTTGCTCTGTAAAGCAATGATGAGCAAAGGAATATCTATATAATAATATTTGTATCCTCCCATGTCCCATGCACACAAAAATCAAGAAGAGGGATGGAGATTTGGAGGTACCTTGATGATTTCTGATCTTATCAACTTCCCAGAGTTTATGACATGAAGCTTTTATTATGGCAACAGAAGTAAAAGCTTGTGCTGTATTGAAGACATGCAAATAGAAAACATACTATATGGAATATAATTTTCCTTACATTTCCCACAAAAAATACAATCGCGCTATTAGTAAAAGATAAACTTCATATTCATTGTATTGGTAAGCAGTGTTTCTTCATGTTACCAAACATTTCTTTATTTAGCATTCCTAAGATGTATTTCATAGTGAATGAAATACTATTTCTAGCTCCCTTTTAATGACTTCACTTGTAAAAATGAATTCATTTTGGATATAACAGCATTAAAAAATTCTACTGTTTTGTAATGAGTTAACAAGCAAATCACTCACAACACTAAATAGCTGAATAAATTTTCCATATTTATTCAGTTTCTTCTTTTTTCTCTCAAATTATTATCTTATAAAACATACTTTACATGGTTCTCATTCTTTTGTTGATAAATGGGTATTTGTTTAACATATAGATTAATTTTCTCATCTAAATTAGATGCATTTTCAAGAACCTTAATTTAGAAGAACAGCTAATGCCTGGAGCTACACTCTGAAGACAATGATTAGCCACAATTCAATCCATACAGCATATTTTCTGGAGTTTATGATTCTTTAAAAATACTAAGTACATATCTATGAAAAAGATATTAATTTTTCCCACCTGAAACTCCTAACATCAGAGTTCTTACATGAAATAAGTACAGTGAAGCACAGTGAGATACATGAGGCACAGATACCATTTGAATTTATGTAAATTGCAACCGTAAAAAGGAAGAAAAGCAAAGAGAACCACAAAAAAACCCAACAACCAACCCAAACACAAAACGGAACTGTGTTCATTCTTGCTTCCTAATCCACATTTTTCAAACAATTTCACAGTAGATCACTGCTTTGCTATGTCTCTTATTTATACTTCAAATTTTTTACTGAATATGTAAATCATCTGATACTCTGAAGGGTAAATATAAATTGAAGCTGTAGTTGCCAAAATGAGAAAACATAAGTCATATACTCTTAATTTAGCTACAAATTTGCAATGTGATTTACAAATCATTAGTAAAAGTAAGCAAGATATGTTCCAAGAAATCATCACAGCTGAAAGTACTGCACAATTTTTTTCTTACCTTTAAAGAAGACAAAATTCCCCTCACTGTTTTCATAAACTGCATCAATGCTGGGAGGCAGTCCCCTCCAGAAGTAGGTAATCTGCATGGGGTATCCATCCATCACCCTGTTGTTTCTGACTCGCCAAAACCACTGATCCTGGAAACCAAATATACGTCTCTTACTATGCTTTGAGGCATTTATATGTGTTCAGTTGCTGTCTCGAAAATCCTGAACAGCCTATCTTAACATTTTTAAAGCATGACCTTTCCCTGTTTGCATAACCATATTAGTGTTTGCAGTCGTGTCACATCCACACATTACAAATGTGTCAAAAATAGATTTTCCCTGAAGTGGGAATAAGCTACCCATGAGAACAGAGTGTTTGGTGTAGATAGCCTTCAGCAGAACACACAGCACGATGTATGGTATGATGCAACTTTCTCAACATCATTCCTCTAAGGGGCCCAACTTAAAATTTGTGAACTGACTACATGTGCTTTGAGATCGAACTGTATGCATTTGTTTAAGCCTAATACAATGTGACTACAGACAGGCTTTGAAGATCTGCTAATTCTGCAAGCCATCTTTTTGCAGTGGCTGCTAACAGTGCAAGGTTGATAGATACAGCTGTAACATTACTACATCAATCTGCTAAGAACCACACTTTGATGACAGCTTTAGTGTAGGGAAGATTTGCAGTCTTTCTGTGTAATATTAAATAGAACAGTTCATATTATAGCCAGTTACAAGTGCTAAATCCAGTGTCCTGCTAAATCTCTCCTATCTTGTCGCCATTTAAAATGGCTTCTCCATGTGAGATATGCTACTGCTTTAAGTGAGAGTCATACAGAAACGGCATTGTTGCAGAATGAGGATTGTGGAAGTTGAGAAGAGTATGTGACACATCAGGTGGTTGTTGATAAAGACGCTGTGTTGTATCTCTTCAGCTCTTATAACAACAAAGGTCCCAGTTCACACAGTATTTAGAAATGAAGGATAGGGTAAGCAAGTAGTTAATTTTTTTACAAACATTTGCACATATTCACAGCATTAATATTACATAAAACAAAACTCCTTAAATGAAAAAGGAAATGCTATTTTGATAGGTATCTGTCAGAGTCTGACATGGCAGTTCAGACTTTTTTCTGTATAGGTCAACTTGCCAAGCAAAAGACCCCTGTGCTCATATGGGAACCAGCACAACTTAGAGAGAAGATTAATACTTTCCAGGAGCAGATTTATGATGAATTGTATTCATTATCATTCCAAACCTAAGATCACAGCTCTCTTTAACTGTTTATCCTTCCAATGACAATCTACAAATCTCCAAAAAAAGTATCAGCCATACAAATAAATAACAACTCAATATACATAAAAAAATACATCTTAATCATGTGCATAAGTGAGTCTAGAATTGAGAAAGTTGTTTTGAGTCCCAGATTTCTGAGAACTTTAGTATTAAGAAGTTAAAATAGCTTGTACAACCTGAAAAATATTATATTTAAAAGTTACAACTGTCTGAAAATAATACCACTAAATCCCTCACGTTTTTTCACGTCAAGCTCTTTCATTGCTAGTGTAACACAGCTGCATCATTTTCATCTGATCAGACTATACTATAACAGTAACTATACTGCTAAATAGTCAATCAATTCCAATGACTTTTTAAAAAACAAATAAAACCCCTCAAACTTTAAATAATCATGGCTATATTCAATAGTTTACAAACTTCCAGCTGTTAAGATAGATAGCAAGCAGTCATTTTCGTCTGGGCAGTACTGCACTGCTGATTGGCTAGCATTATCCCATCATGGTGATTTCTGGTACAATATCAAAGTGCCAGTGGAATGACCTCCATAAAGAGGCTAAGCGTGCATTCTTGAAAGAAACTGACTCTGTAACAAACGCAGATCTCACAGTGCAACAAAACCTGTAAAATCAGTAAGTCAACAAAAATCCTTTTCTTGAAAATTCGTTATGTTTCAGCCCTGGCGATTTGTGGAATATATTAGCATTAACTCATTTTGATAACAAGGCCAATAAAATCATATTCTGCAGATTTGGTATGGCTACTTGCAGCATAATAATGAGACTATTCTTATTTTTTGCTCAAATTTCTTAGCAAATCAATTATTTTCCCTGCTATATGACAATTAAAATCTTCACAATAATGTAATTATGGCAAAGTTGGAATGTTTCATTCATGCAATGTAACTGCAGGAATTTGTTTTTAAATATATATATATATGTATATATATGGTAATGTCAATATTACGTATTCATAAGCTTTCAACAAGGAATAATTAAAGGTGCACTTTAAACGGCTGCATCAGTGGACAAGAGCTACAGATGTTGTCTATCTGGACTTCTGTAAGGCTTTTGACTCAGCCCTCACAACACCCTTCTCTCAAAACTGGAGAGATAGGGATTCAATGGGTAGACTGGTTGAAGGATAACAAATTGGCTGGACAGTCACATCCAGGGGGTAGTGGTCAATGGATCGATGTCCAGATGGGGATGCGTAACAAGTGGTGTCCCTCGGGGGTCTGTACTGGGACCAGTGCTGTTTAATATCTTTATCAATGATAGACTGTGGGACTGAGCGCGTCCTCAGCAAGTTTGCAGATAAAAGCAAGCTGAGTGGTGCAGCTGACCTGCCAGAGAGATAGGATGCCATCCAGAGGAACCTAGACAAGCTTGAGAAGAGGGCCCATGTGGATCTCATGGGGTTCAACAAGGCCAAGTGCAAGGTCCTGCACCTGGGTCGGGACAACCCTCGCTATCGATACAGGCTGGGGGTTGATGTGATAAAGAGCAGCCCTGCAGAAAAGGACTTGGAGGTACTGGTGTATTAAAAGCTCAACATGAGCCAACAATGCACGCTTGCAGCTCGGAAAGCCAATTGTATCCTTGGCTGCATCAAAAGAATTGTGGCCAGCAGATCGAGAGAGGTGATGATTTAGCCCCTCTATTCTGCTCTGGTGAGACCTCATCTGGAGCACTGCATCCAGCTCTGGAACCCTCAACACAAGGACGTGGATTTGATGGAGCGGGTCCAGAGGAGGGCCACAAAAATGATCAGAGGGCTGGAGTACCTCTGCTACAAAGACAGGCTAAGAGAGTTGGGCTTGTTCAGCCTGGAGACAAGAAGGCTCTGAGGAGACCTTATAGCAGCCTTTCAGTTCCTGAAGAGGGCCACAAGAAAGATGGAGAGGGGCTGTTTACAAGGGCATGTAGTGATAGGATGAAGGACAATGGTTTTAAACTAGAGAAGGGTACGTTTAGATTAGACATTAGGAAGAAGCTCTTTACTGTGAGGGTGGTGGAACACTGGAATAGGTTGCCCAGAGAGGTGGTGGAGGCCCCATCCCTGGAGACATTCAAGGCCAGGCTTGATGGGGCTCCGATCAACTTGATCTAGTAAGAGACATGCCTGCTGACTGCAAGGAGGGTTCAACTAAATGACCTTGGAGGGTCCCTTCCAACCCAATGCATTCTATGATTCTATGATATTATGTATACTATGATACTATCTATACTTTATAGACTAAGTCATTATGCTTGTTTTCAGGAACTATACTGTAACATATCTGGCCAATATAAAGCATAAAGGATCTGTGGCTTGAAATAAGAACTTCCTGTGCCTTTGCCTTTAATGTCTAAATATTCTATTCTGAAGTATAACTGTGAACACAACACACCATGCACTCTCTTCTGATGAAATCCTGTAGACTCCTTATTTTACTGCTCTATTTTGAGTATATTTACATGACACAGCAATAATAACGAGCAATGGGGTACTGCTCATCAGTAAGGACCCTACAGGTTTCCACAGAACTAAAATTTTGGAAATATATAATTTTAGGATTTTTACAGTGTTATTTAAATAGACAGAAGCAGACACATGATTTGCCAGTGGATATATTTTTAGAGATAGCCAGACCAACAAGAATCGTCAAATATCTGGAAATGTCTGAGAGAAGAACTGGAAGTTTGGATCATTTATAAGATTGGGCAAGGTAGGTGTTGGCAAAAGTTGGAATAATTTGTTTATGTAAATTTAATTTTCCTGGCTGACTTTCCTATGAACATACTAGAACTCAATGGCTTTAGACTGCCAGAGTTCAACCTCTGGAACTCAAGAAACTCTAGCATGTGGCTGTGAAGCATGCCAAGGATCTTTCTAGGGCATCAGATGGGATAGGCACTGCTTATAGAAAGAATGAATCATTTCAGCACACATAACTAAATGTACTTAAATTATTTTAAACAAAGTGCCTCCACTGTTATCATCTGCATTTTGATAAACAGGTTCAGTTACTGAAAATGTGTTTTCAACACTGGTCAGCTGTTATGGAAACTTGAAAGAGGCATAGTCCAAGAGAAAGTGTATTCACTCTATAAAAGCTCTTTCACACTTGAAGTAAATAGACTGAAACCGTTTCTCTGACAAACATGTCTCAGTGTATTTGGTTATACTGAACAAACAGAATTTTGTCTCTTTTGAGCAATATGGTGCAGTGAAAAACTGTTTGTCTTTCCCACTATATTGGCTAAATATACTTTTATTTATTTCCCCAAAACATATTAACTCCTGCAGACAGGTTGAACACATGACACGTCACATGCACTCCAATTTCAAGCATGACAAACACACACACTGAATGGATAGGTTTTAATGCCTTTCTTTGCTGGCTAGCATTTGCCTTTTTGGAAACATCAGTAGTTACCCAATAGCTCCAAATATAAGAATCACTCCTGTACAGGTGGGATCTTGCATAATAATGAATCATTTAATATGATGACTACAGACATGGTAAGTAAATTAAACTTGGACAATTATTTCCAGCTCAAAAAGCAGAACTGAAACAAACAAAAAGTTAAATTTCAAAGTGAGCAATAAATTTAAGAATCTGAAATTGGACACTGAGTAAGGAGAAATTGTAAGTGGTTTCAGAAACACTATTATGGATAAAAAGTAATAGTAGCATGAAGAAGCAGGATCAGTCATTCAAATTAAGTGTTATAAAATTTGTTTGATTTACAAGATGAGATAATTCTGAGAGAAAAAAAACAATAAAGCCTTTTAGAGAAAACAAACTGAATAGCGATTATACATAAATCCTCTGCACTGTCAGTAAATGCTTGAGGCATTTTTTCTTGTGCATATGTAACTGATTAGATGAAGGGACTAAAATACGGTACATTGTGTATGATCATAGCAAACACATTCCTTATAAAATCACTTCTTTATTAACAATTTGGAGAATCTTGAATGGAAGAGTGTATTAGAGTCAAAAAATATCACTCATAACAAATAATTTTCATACTTTATTGTTAGAGTCTTTTCCTAATCTTACAATGAACTGATTTTTAGCTTTTAGTGGTGATTGTGTTAGATTGTTCTTCATGTTTGATTTTATGAACTCTTATAGCAAAGTTTCGAAACCAAAAAGTTTGTAACATTCCTTTTATTCCCAGGCAACTACAGCCCAGTCAGTGTCCTCTCAGTGCCAGGTTGGATGGGGCCTTGAGCGACCTGTTCTAGTGGGAGGTGTCCCTGCCATCGCAGGGGGGTTGGAACTGGATAATGTTTGAGGTCCCTTCCAACCCAAACCATTCCATGATTCTAGGGTTTATTTCTATTTGATACTGGTAAGCATTGCTGCCATCTTTTTTTGTTTGGTGTTTTTTTGTTGGTTGGTTTTGTTTGTTTGCTTTTGTATTCAAATGAACAGTCAAATCTGTACTCCTGCAAATAATTAATTTCAATTTTGGTATTTATTCTCCTCTTAAACATCTTTCAGGTTCCTTGAGGGACACAACTGATGGTAGGAGAATTAAAAAAATTTCAGATTTTTCAGTTAATCCATAATACACAAACTATCAGAGTTTTAAGTGCAAAATTAATGGAGCTTTCTTCTCTCAGCACCTGATTTTCTCCTGAATCTCTGCACCAACAACCATCGCCAACAATAAAATATTAATTTGCTACAAAATCTCTGGAGCTCTGCCCTTTATTTTATACCTAATGAACTCTATCTGCAATTCTGTTAACAACAGACGACACTCTGACTCGGAGGTCAAATGATACCCACTAAAACCAGAAAAATAGCCCAATGTGAGAGGCATTCTAAAAATATCTACAAAGAGGTAGAAAGAAGGAAAAACCGGAAACCTTTCAAGTGGTAACTTTTGTAACTTTGTGGAAATGAAGATTAAACCAACTTTAGGAGAAATTACATTTTGTGCTGGTTTTACAAGGAACCTTAAACTCACTGTAGGTACACAGGCAGGAAAAGATTTAAGGCAGACGGTGGGACAGGTGAAAAACATGTACAAATCATAACTGTAAACTATAACATTTTTACTATGGTTATAAAAATGTGTGTGAAACCCCAAATAATTTGTGAAATGCCCTCTCATTGTACAGCAACCATCTCTGTGTGAATTTTTCTCAGTCACTACTGAGACTCTGACTTGATGTTAAAGTGTATATACATAGTACTGTTAAAGGTATTCCACCACCGAAAGATGGAATGAGACGCAAAACTGAAAAATGTAGGATCTACATCTGCTAGAGACAGAGGTTTTACTACGGTTAGATTTCACAGGAACCCTGCTTGGCCTACTTAATGTCAAAAAAAGCGGCAAATAAACATAATACTTCTGCCCTAAATCAATGTTAAACAAATACTGAATTCTAATTAATATTGTAGCTTAATATTACTGATGAAATACATTAAGGTTTCACAGTGGGTTATGTCATAAGATACCTCTGAACATGAGCAAACCATGACAAAGCAAGCCTTTGTCAATGGAGGATTAAACATACCCAGCCGCTATGTGAAGCAGGCACAGCAAACTGAAACATTGAGACAAATGAGTATCCACCTAATTTTTTCCCATTTGAGTGTTGCAAATATCCTTTTAAAAATCTTGATCTAATCTCAAAAGGGACTCTTCCGCATCCGCTTCATGAGTTCATGTGAATTTCACCGAGGGGTCTCAATGATGGTAATACTGGGCCTGCAACATGTGGGATTAAAGGCTCATTTGGAGAATTCCACTATTTCTTTAAGAACATCCATTTTCAACATTTTGAATTTTTAATTTATAGCATTTAAGTCAAAGGATACCACTGCACAGAATAGGAAAAGAAATGTTTTCGAGCAACTTTCTTTTAAATGATTTTCATTAAGCAAAGAAAAGAAGTTATAGTCCAGGAGAATTAAATGTAGAAAAAAATATTAGCACAATTCAGCTATGAGAATGATTGCTGAAATTATTTTTCTTTTCTGTTGTGCATTTTGTTTCAATATAGAATTTGCAAAGAAACTTATAGATTAGCCCTGCTTCAGTTCCTACTTAATTCCACAGCAGAAAACAATTGGTTCCAGTGAGACTGGAATCAGACATTAAATGGATGCTACCAATCTAGCTCATTTTAGGTAACAATTAACTAAATGGGCTCTTCTATACACACACAGAATACTTTAGCTCAGCTAATTATTACGCTGATTCACATTAAGAACAAACAAAGCTCCTTTAAAACTATAAAGGACTGTTATCTGTTCATTAACAGATGAATGCATAATGCATTGAAGATGACTTATTTGAACTGTTAGAAACAATTCATCTTTCCTAGTGTGTTTCAGACAATACCATTGTTGTAACAGGGTAAAAATGTGGTTTAAGCGCCATTGTGAGAAGTCAGAACATCTAATACCACTCAGGAAAATCTCAGCATCTCCTATGTTGAGATCTTGAACCTCCTGATCATCTCCTCACTGAAGGTGAGACCAACCCACTGGATTCAAAACAAAGGGATGCAAAAACATCACCCAAAGCTATTGCTAGTTTTGTTGCTTCCTCACATTCCCAAATGTACTTCCCTGACCAATTTTTTAACCATTGTCAATTACCTTTTATTATTGGCAGCTAATCTGACATTGAAACACTCCTCCAGACAAATGAAAGCCATTGTTTTTAATGTTTTTATTATTTTTCTTGTTAATGCATCATGTTAATGCTAACCAACACCATGAGCAAAGGAACTAACTACTGTGACTCAGAGTACGAGCAAGTAAAAAACTAGAAAACTTGCCCATTTGGTTTTTTTTATCAGAAGTACTACACTGAGCCCGCTTTAAAGTGTCTGTCTTCAACTAAGCCACTGACATTTAAATCTCACTGGAGTAAATGCATTTCCAAGCAGAAAAAGTATCTAGTGTTGTTCATCTAGGAAATCTTTGCTAAGGAGTAGCATATATTTTTTTCTAGTACCCGTTTTTCTGTGTAACAGACAAAGTAACGTCAAGTATTTCATTCTAGGTTAAAAATGGCTCTGTTAATGTTAAAATCTACACTCCTGGATTCATAGTCTGAGTCCTAACTATTGACCTGAATAGCCTCTTTTGCTCATTTGATATATGTGTAAAACTGTTTTCATGCTGGAATCTATAGCTATGCTTTTTTTTCTTTAAAAAAAAAAAAGCTACAGTACTCCAGAAATTAGGCTTCAAGGCTTAGGGGAAATATGAAAAATAACATTTCTTTTTCCAAAGGAGTCAAAGGGCTATGGCATCCTCTGTTCAAAAGAGACTCCCCCCCCTCATTTATAAACTGCTGCATAGATCTCCTTCATGGACAGTATATACAAGAAAACTGTACTGTGCACACTTGCTCATCCAAAGCCTGATTCTGGTTGATTCACCACCAGGATAAGAGGATGTAACAAGAGGAATTATGACTGAAGCTGGGGCAGAAATACCTCCTCTATGTTCAACATCAAATTCCAACATATGGTCAATTGCCTGGAGAAGAGAAGGCCTTATCAATGTTTATAAATATCTAAAGGGTTGGTACCAAGAGTCTGGGGCTAGTTTCTTTTCACTTATCACTGAGTGCCCAGTGATAGGACGAGGCAACTGGCATAGAGGGAAAACAAGCATAAACTGGAACACAAGAAGCTCCACCTCAACATCAGGAAAAATTTATTCACTGTGAGGGTGCCAGAGCACAAGAACAGGCTGCCCAGAGATGTTGTGGAGTCTCCTTCTTCAGAGACTTTCAAAACCTGCCTGGACACATTCCTGTGTAACCAGCCCTAGGTGAACCTGCTTTGGAAGGGATCTTGGACTAGGTATCTCCAGGGGTTCCTTCCAACCCCTACCATTCTGCGATTCTGTGAATTAGCCAAAACATTTGTAATCCCTCTGAAACCTCTCCTTTTTGTAGTAATTTCAATAAAATACTACCAGCTGCATCCCAGTTTTCCGATTTCTAGTCCTGCACAGTGGTAGATCCAAGAAGCAGTTTCTCCTCCTTTATTTTAATTTCTTCTTTTCTCTGTAAGCTTCCTTTGTTTACACTTTCTCTAATTCATACTTCGGCCATTTGTGTTAGGTGTTGGTGCCCAGGTGCTGCAGGGGTGGCCTCTGTGAGGGGAGGGCTGCCCTGTGCCAGACACAGCTGGTTCTAGTTGATTCTAGCCGGTTCCAGCCAGTTCCAACAGCCCACCTCAGGACAAGCTGAGCCCCTCAGACAAGCTGCTCCTGCCTCTGTTGTAATGTATTTAAGAAGGGGCAAAAGCATTGTTCCCCACTCAGAGATTATTTATATTCAACACACTTTCATGTTCAGTAGCAGATTTGAGGAATTTCCGATTTCATTTCCAATACACAAAGAGTAATATTGAATGCCCAGCAACAAGCTATATAAGAATTCTGCAGTTCTTCAACAAGCTTTGAAAAACACCCATTCATATTTAGACTAAACTCTGCAAATCATTCTTTCATGCTATATTTTTCTCATTTGAAAGAATGTTAATTGTTCCACTACTTCAAAGAGGTGTTATTTTGTCTAAAATCATTAACATAAAAGGAGTATAAAACTATTAATACTTTTAGAATATAACTGTGAAGTTTATTTTGGGTATCATATGTTGAAATTTTGCAAAGCAAATATTAAAAAAGTGCACAATACTGTGAAATTACATTACCTCTTCCTGAACAAAATATAATAAAGTATTCAGCCAAGTGCCTCATGCAGTTTGGTCATTTGCTGTGCAGAAATAGTTTTGGACATGTGTTTGGGTAACTATTAGTATATCCAATTATTCTGTGTGCTTCCGTGAATACTGAGTGCACAAGACATACATACACACACATACAAAGAAAAACAGCTCTTAAAAATAGATGTTAGGCTAAAAAAAGTCCCAAAGAGGCTATTAATATTTGTTATTATTATTATTTTTAAATTATATTTTTTTTAAGGAAAAAAGGCTTGGTGTAATTCAGAGCGAACTGCCAGAGAAATGTCATCTTTAAATGAATGTAGTGAACATAGCCTACTTAACAGAAGCAGCCACAATCATGGCTATAGTTCTCTTTTGGAAGACTTGTCTGGATTTAAATCCTGGCCCTTTCTGTGTCTGCTGAGCTGAGTGCAGTAAATAACTAACTCACTTTCATCTGCACTGCAAAGCACATAGGATCGCTGTTGCCCTTTCCAATGAAGATGAAATCAGTTTTTTAAAAAATATCTTCTCTACATTTCAAACAAACAAATTTAAATTACTGCATATGAACAATTTCACTCTAAAATAAACACCTGTTAAGACTGCTATTAGTATTCGGTGTTCTATGTAAGTAATGAATTTAAGAACATTTTGATGTACATTTGGTTAATATTTAATTTTGAAATATTGTACCCTCATTTTGTTACAGAAGTGTTCTCATTAGTAACTGATTCTTTCATTATATCATTTATCTTAGTTCTTCACTCTTATTCAAATAAATATTTTATAATCTCTTCATTATCAAATTTTGTGTGTGCTTTTTATAACTTTTGATGCATATCTCTTTGTCCTCTCTATTTTTCCTGCGTAGACAGTAGCAATGGCATTTATCCATTTCTTTTCTTTGTATATATTAACCTTTCAAAAATACTCTGAAGCAATCAAAACCTGTAAGTATCTATAGAATACTTTCAGTTCAAGTTAAAACTGTAATGCAGAATACATTTAAAATGTGCTACAGAGTCATTGGTTTCACCAGCGGCTGGGTGACACTAGATCTTACAAATGAAACTCAGCAATCTTAGAGAGCCCTAACAACACAGTATGTTGATCTGGGCCTTATGTGGTAGATTATTACGTAATGTATCACTATTACATACTTCCAAGAGCACTTGGCTCTTCCTGGAAAATCTTTCACATCAGAACTTGTCCAGTGTTATCTATTTGGATTACAAGCGTGACAACTACAGACCATGTGCTATGGTGCAGCTGGAGATGATATTGCACGGTGCTATTGCTTTTCTGATGTGTCCCAGAACGTATTAATGTTAACAAGTCAGGTATGAGAGTCATGTCATCAATGCTTTATCTTTGCCAATTCAATTAAAAAAAAAAAAAAAAAAAAAAAAGCTATTCCCCATTGGGTGGGTTTCTGTATTCCTAACTGAATTCAGCATTTCAATTCATTCTTACTTCGTCCAAATAACTAAAATGATGACTGAGACTCTATAAAATGTTCCCATTGCCACATGATGATGATCCAATATGAAGAAACAAACAGCCAGCCATAAAAAAGGCACAATAAAGACCTCTAAAGACATCAAATCTAGGCTTGCAGCCAGGAATCTCTAGATACTCACATTCCCTCTAATGCTCTGTAGGTAACAGCAGATGCACATGAAGTACTGCACAAAACCTTTCATCCACAGGATGAACATTAGGCCTTTTACAACATTAGGCCTTTACAGAGCAGTTGACTGTTTATTTCCTCAGTAGCGATTGCACTATGAGCCTACAAAACCATCTGTAAATTTTCTTGCACCCAGTTCTGTTGCCTGTACCCATAGGGAGTTCAAATAAAAGTCAATTAATTCCATGAAAAGATATGAAAATTGGGCATTTTTTATCATTAAAAAAATTAATAATTATCTTGGGTAAAACTGAAAAATTTTCGCCTGGTATTAAGAAAAAAGTGTTCTGCTGAGGTATATGTTATATTTAAAGTGCAAATATTCTAACAATGATGACTCAAATGGAAAAACGTATGACAGGCTTTCATTAATACACATGCCTGTCTATGTAATATAAATCAAACAAGGGATTCTTGATAAATCTATCTTTGAAACCAGGCAGGTATATAGTAGAAGTTAAACAATGAAAAGGAGTGAAAAGATTTAATAAGTAGTTGCATAACGATATGAAAGATGTCTGTTTTGCAGTAGCTATCCTTGTCTCTGCACAAATAATAGTGTAAAACCAAGTTGGAATGAAGATTGGTTTTCTGAGAGGCCTGCATTTATACAGGCTGTGTCAACACATGATCATGGTTCTCGGAAATACCACAGGATATATAATGAACATAATGTTCAAAAGAGTTATATCTTTTCCATTTACCCAGAGCTACCTCTTGGTACTTTTCTTACACTAACATATTCCCTTCTTGATGCACTGTGTGGGGAACTAAACAGCCAATACTTTTCAATAACAGTTTGCTTGCTTAAATCTGATAACATGTGAGCCTCCATGTGTTAGAAAGCTCAGTAATACTAATTTTACAACTCCCTTCATTCCCCAAGTCATCACTGATATTACATGTCATACTCTCCACTTTTCTTCCACCCTTTTATAGCCTCTTTTACTGTTTCATTAAAAAAAAAAAATAAAAAAAATCAAGAACCTTGGACTAACTTTTTCCCTTTAATAAAATTGTCAAGAGGGTTTGAAACCTGTTCAATTCCCTAGAAATAGACAAGATATCCACATAAAAGTATTTTCAAGATTATTTTCTCAGCAGAACAGTATTCCCTAGCACTATGCTATATTGCCTTACCAACAATAGCACAGACCTTAGAAGAGAAATCTCTTTCCTGAGGAAGACCAAGTATACCACCAAGGATCCCATAGAAAAAAAAAGAATTTTTTTTCCACAGTTGTTTGTAACTCATTTTTGTTATCCATCTTGGGCCCCAAGAAGAAAATACAGAATATTTGGTTTTATGTGCCAGAATTATATTCTAGCTATTTCTCATCAGTCTGAAATTGTTGACTTCACATTTGTAAGGAACAGAAATACAAATATGTGAAAATGGTCCAGGACAGTCAGCATAATTGTGTTTTCTCTACTTGTCTGCCCTTACCGCTTCATCACTTGTAATATGATGCTTCACTATCTGCCTGAGGGGTGAGCAGAGTATTTTAACAACTACTACAAATAGGTCTGAGTCATCAGGCTCTCCATAATGACTTGGGTACTCCCCGAAAATAAAAAAGGCCAGAGGACTGCAAACCCAACTCGCTTTCTTTATTTTTACCCCCCAAATTTAAGGATTAAATCAGCATGGAATGGAGGCAATGGGCCTAGAAAATGAAACTGGCAATTCAAGAGAAGGTATGACCTGCTTCATCAACATTTCTGGATGCAGATAGGGAAAACACTGAAAGAAGTCAAATGGAGAGATTATGGTTAATCCAAAACCATAAATACTTGCTTCTAGTTTCTTTAACCCAGCTAGAGACCACTGGCAGACCAAGAAGACTGGAAAATGCCAAACAGAGCACAGAAGAATTCACCCAGTAAAAAATAATGTTCACTGACATGATTAAGTCTATGGCTTATGAACTATGACATGTCTAGGAGATTATTTAGTGTAATTTCCAGCTACAGGAAGCTTCTAAATCTTGTTTCACTATGGAAATAAAACATGAGTAGTCATCATTAACTTATGTGGACCAAAAGATTGTGAAGATGAAGGGGTAACAAAATATCCACCATGATCAGCCAAAATCAACTACCAAAAATCTACTGATATTGTAGGAAAATGGAAATTTGTACTCCATAGACTTTTTCCTAGATGTAATACAGTTTTCATTTCCTTTAAGTAGTGATCTTTTTACTCTAGAATGAATTGTGATATATTTATGCTAATATTTATGAGCTATTGTTGTATCACCTGTATTTTCATATTTGTTGTGCCCATAAATTAATAAACATTTGTATTTCTCTCTATATGCATATGTATGCCCTGCCTGTGACAGAGGGCTTGGACTAGATGACCTTTGAAGGTGTCCTGGTTTGAGTTAGAGCAGAACTAATTCTGTCCAGTGATTTTACTTTTCAGCTAAGTCTCTTCTAACTAACTGCACTTTCTGAAGCTAACATCATATTTTCACAGACAGTGTCTGCTTCTAGCAGTGATAACAATCAGTGTTTGTAGTTACTACCAAGGATTGACCTGGTCATGAGGTATACGGAGAAGGTTGAGGTACTCAATGACTTCTTTGCCTCAGTCTTCACCAGCAAGGGCTCTAGCCACACCAGCTAAGTTGCAGAAGGCAAAGGCAGGGACTTGGAGGGGGAAGACCTGCCCATGTAAGTGAAGATCAGGTTCAAGACCATATAAAGAACCTGAAGGTGCACAAGTCCATGGGATGTGACAAGATCCATCTGCGGGTCCTGAGGGAGTTGGCAGACCAAGTTGCCAAGCCGCTTTCCATCATATCTGAGAAGTCCTGGAATTCTGGTGAAGTGCCCACTGACTGAAAAAGGGAAAGCATTACTCCCATTTTCAAAAAGGGAAAAAAGGAAAATCTGGGCAACTACAGGCCAGTCAGTCTCACCTCTGTGACTAGTCAGATCATGGAGCAGATCCTCCTGAAGGCTCAGCTAAGGCACATGGAAAATGAGGAGGTCATTGGTGGCAACTAACATGGCTTCACCAAAGGCAAATGGTGCCTGACAAATCTGGTGGCCTTTCACAATGGAGTAACAGCATCAGTGCTCAAGGGAAGAGCAACAGATATCATCTACCTGGACTTGTGCAAAGCCTTCAACACTGTCCCGCATGGCATGACATCCTGGTCTCTAAATTGGAGAGACATCGATTTGACAGATGGACTGCTCGGTGGATGAGGAATGGGCCAGATGGTCACATTCAAAGAGTTGCAGTCAACGGCTCAATGTCCAAGTGGAAGATGGTAATGAGTGGTATTCCTCAGGATCAGTATTGGGAACAGAGATCCATAAATCTCTCTCCATTATGCCCTTTCTCTTCCCCTTTTGGGGGGCGGGGGAGAGGAGTTAACAGAGATTGTCTGTTATAGGTCTAAAGGACTGCCCTGATCCTAAACATTGACATAAACAAATGAGATTTCTTACTGCCTTCTTTCCCTCTCTAGTACATATATCTATGTAGAGAACTTCTGGGCAAGGGCAAAGAGCCTTTGATAAAGAGGTAAAGGTTTTGATCCTTATTTCTATTCTTCTGTTGTTTTAATTTCTGGTTATAAAAATTACCTCTTGCTAAGAAGAGTTTTCTGTATTATTTTGGTGTTTTCATTACTTAATCTTCTAATTCACAAGGCATTTAACCTGAATTTTAAGAGCTATTTTGTGGGTATAATGGGATTATGGATGATACTGAAATAAAAACACATATACAGTTATTACATTTTACTTGTTCACATCCCCGATAAAACACAAAGCAGTTTTAACTTTATGGGATTTTGCAAGGGGAAAATGCATTGCACCAAAAATAGTATTCCTATTTATTAACTTCTTAATAAAACTGCAAGTGCAGATACAAAATTACATCAGTTTTGAAAATACTTTCAATGGTCCTTTAGCAGAACTATCAAGCAATAGATTTACTGGGATTCCTTAAAAAAATTTCCTTATTTGCTGATGCATCTAGGATTTTTAAATCTTAGTACAAAGGAATTTACATTTTTTATATTTTCTTGCATTCATAAAGACTTACTGCTCTCCGATTTTCTATAGATTTTTTCTTAAAGTGTTGTCTCAACCTGAATTTGTGTGTATATGTAGTTCCTTTCTAGTCAGAAGAGAGTGGCAGACTCCATACAGGAAAACAAAACAATCAAACAAACAAAAAAACCAACCAACCAGCAACACCCAAACCAACCATACAAAAAAAAGCCTCAAACCAAACAAAAAAAAATGAAACCCAGACCTTCATAGCCAGCAGCAGTTACAGTATCTGGGCAAATACTCAGATATTTTCAGAAAAAAAACAAGGACCTATAACATGTATTTAAAGTAACATATCTAGCTTGAAGCCTTTGTAGTTGTATACTTCCCTTAATTGCATACTGGTCATCTACTAAGTGACTAGAGTTGTTTTCTTTGAGCTCTACATTTGAAAATGTGAAGCCTGTAAGCCTGAAGAGAAAATTTCCACAGAGACTCAGAAAATATACTGTCTTGCAAGTCCGACCATCACTTCTACATGATCCCGGAATTCCTACTTGAGTCAACTTTCACTCAACATATAGCAATTCAGGCTTTTCCCTCCTGCTTTTCATGATTTCTTACACCTTCAAAAAAGTGCAAGCATGCACTCTCACTTCTGCAAATAAACTCAGTGATACTTGTGAGCACTCAGCAGCTTTCTCATAACACTGTAGCAAGTTCAAAAAAACCCCAAACCAAATGGCAATGTTTATTAACATAGGTCATATTTAAACTATGAACCTCACTGTCATGGGGCACTTTAGATGACAAGAGTTGTTACGGGCTCAAAAAGTGAGTTGACATTCACATGGGGAAAAAAAAAGGAGAAGATATCAAATACAAATATATCTCTTATGCCTAAGGAAGCCCATGAGCCACAGATTGTCAAAAAATGGGAAACTATATCTAGAATTACATATGGTTGCCTTGCTCTTATGTTCTTCCTAAGGCACCCATGCTGGCTGTTTACAAAGATGCAGTAATGAAATAGATATATATCTTCGTTCTTTACATTCTGCATATTATACAGTAAAGTTTAGATATGCAAAATGTAGGAGAAAGTAATTGTATCATAAAAATATAATGTAATGCTAATTTCTGGAAAGCACTCCAGGGAATCATACAATGAGGCTATGATGCATACGGTACTCACTGTTTGAGATCAAAACCCACTCCCTAAAATGCTAAAAGCTAATCATGGAGATTATTTACTGTTGGCTCTTGGTGGTGATTTGGCATTTAACCAGTGAGTAATTCACAGATCAGGAGGGAGGTTTACTTCCTGATTAAGTGGATAACAAATATTTCAAGCAGATGCTCGACATGAATACAAACCAATAATTATGCATTTCCACTGTGAACTTTTGAAATTTATGGATAATTTCACAGATACTGCATAGCAGCCGAAATACTTACTGGCAATAGCTGATTAGATGACATAGATAAAGCGAAATAGCCGTTCTGTTTTTATGTTAAAGGTTATACACATATCCCCTTCATTGTCCAGGTTCTCATTAGACACTTTTTGCTCTGGAATAACCTGATAACATGCAGCAAAACCCATATGTATACATTTAGCACAAGAGTTATTCTCACTGTTTTTCTTGAGAAAAGACACTCATTTCCAACATGATGTTTCCAACTTCTCTTCCACAGAGAACCATGTGGTATCTGAAAAAGTTCTTCAAGAAATCATACCTGAGTGGAGATAGTTAATGTATCTCTTACAGTATCAGCATTTTAGGACTTGTCTTGCATTAGGAAAGATTGCCCCTTACCTTTCAGTGCGTCTCACGAGCTTGTAGCAGACAATCCAAACTACATAATCTATGAACTCTTTTTTAAAATTGTCCTTATTAAATCTCATAATTTCTCTCATAATTAATATTTCTCTCCGGACTACAGAATTTCTATAATTCAGTGAATTCTTTATTAAGTAGTAGTAATTATGAAGATTATATAGGTTAATATGAGCATTGTTACAGAAACTAAACTACATAGGTAATTTGGCATCTCACTGATCAATATTTTAGAAGAAGATTGCTTAAATGTGTATGAATTATTTCAGAATGTAAGGGCATAGGAATGTCTAAAAGATTTTTTTAAAAAATATTTTAAAAATAATGAGGAGAATGTGTTTACAGGCATAGTTTGGCACCACTGACAAAAGCCAAGCATGTAGGAATTTCTCCTGGCTCACCAGAGCCCTATATAACCACTTGTCAGAGAGCTAGGCTGACTGCCAATGTGCTGCAGACCATGGACTCTTGCCTCAGATACCCCAGTGGTATATGCACAATACTTTGGGAACCACCATCTGCACACTGAGCTGTGGAGCTCCCTGTCACAAGACGTTACAGAGCAAAGCAGAGATTTAAGAAGGATTCAGCATTTTTACACTTCTTAAGAATGCCTGCAATTCCACTCAATAACATACAAAAAGGTGCATACCTTCACGTTTCAAAATATTATTCTTCCCTAACTTCTGGCAGTGGAAAAGAATATTCAGTAACATGCTATTTCAAGCCATTGTGGGGATTTTTTAACTCTTTTTTTTCTGAACAGTTTGGTATTCTCTCAATTCAAAGAAAAGACATTGGAAGAAACAGATCATTGCCTTATCTGCTGTGGCAAATCATATTGCTTGATTGCTGCTTGTCATATGAAAGGAAGACTAGTGTTTTTGGTGCAGTTGTGATGAAGGTAAAAGAGGGAACACATTGTGTTGGAAAAAACATCATAAAATAAAGACTGAGGGAAAGCAAAGCATGCATCATGTGGGATTAGAATGGCTAAGGCCATCTGTAAACTATATCTGGCAAGGAAAATATTCAGGAAATAAAGATAATGTTACTTCCTTCTAGCACAATGAAGTTAATTCATAAGGTATCCTAGACCTAATACCTTGTCTCTATCAACCATTGAAAAGAAACATGGATGATGCTGGACTCCTAGTCATTCTATTAAATTTAAGATGCTAATTTTAAAAAGTGTAGGAAGAGCATTAATGCAGAACTACTGAAGTTTCAAAAAGAAAGATTTTTTTTTTAATTTAACCAAGATTTGCTGCAATTAAAAAATAGTGGGATGTATATCAAGAGAAGTAAAGATATTCAGCAAAAGAAAACAGCCATTGGGGGAAAGGGAAAAAGAGATAATGGACAGGAATGTAGTTATTACACAGACATTGAAGAGATAATTTAAAATGAAAAAAAAAAAAAGAATATTAGTAGGAATGTCATAAAAGCAATATATGAATGCATCTAAGAAAATTTAGGAAGTATTCCAAATAATTTATAAGAATGCAGTGGGAATAACAGCTTTAAGGACAAGCACATGATGTGGCAAATACATGAGCCAGCAATGTACCCTTGCAGCAAAGAAGGCTAATGATGCCCCAGGCTACATTAGGAGGGGTGTTGCCACACGCAGAGGGAGGCTATCCTTCCCCTCTACTCAGCCTTTATGAGACAACACCTGGAGTCCTGAGTCCACTTCTGGGCTCCCAAATACAAGAGAGACACGGACATACAAAAGAGAGTCCAACAAAGAGCCACTAAGATAATTAAGGGACTAGAGCATCTCTCCTATAAGGAAAGGCTGAGGGAGCTGGGACAGTTCAGCCTGAAGAAGAAAAGACTCAAAGAGGATCTTATTAATGTCTATAAATATCTGAAAGGAAGGTGCAAGGGGGATGGAGCCAGGCTCTTTTTAGTGATGCCCATGACAGAAGAACAGGCAATGGACACACGCTGAAACACAGGAGGTCCCTCAGAACATCAGGAAACACTTTTTCACTGTGGTGGTGGCTGAACACTGATACACATTGCCCAGAGAGGTTGTGGATTCTTCCTTCTTGGAGATATTCAAAAGCTGTCTGAGCATGGCCCTGGGCAACTGGCTGTCCCTTCTTGAGCAGGGGCTTAGATCAGATGACTTCCAGAGGTCACATCCAACCCCAGCTATTCTGTAATTCTGAATAAGGAGAGATGTTAGAATGATGAACAAGTGGGAGCTATTCATTGAGCAGGAAATCTTGTCTACCTGAGCACTTGAAGAATGGGCCTTCTAGCATCAAGAATGGAACTATTGACAAAAAAAAAATGTTTAAAAAAGGTAGGATACATTTGGAATAAACTTGTGTAAATTAACACATAATTTTAATACACAGCAGGAGGAAGATCAGATGAATAAAACATAGCATTAAAAAAAGAAGTACTGAAGAGTAAGAGAAGAGACAACATGAACAAAATGTGTCCTAATATTAATGACAACAAGAGCAATGTGTTTACTGAGAGTGTTGTGTCTTACCCAGCTAGGAATAGATGAGGTCAGGGGGAAAAAAAGACTGAAATATTTATATGACAATAAGCTTTAGCATTAAAAGGAATAGTCTCAAAATACTAACACAGCAGATGAAACCGAATACAATAGGAATAACAGAAATCTGTGTTGCACACTACCTTATGTGCCGAAGCCTGTGTAATGCAAAGGACTTTCCATCTGCAATCCAGTAGCCTACTTTTCACTTGCAGCTCTGCAACATCGCTGAAGTTGCCTTGACCAATATTTTCCAGAGCTTCTCTAACAGTGTTTTTCGATTGCTCCCGCAATCTTACACCTGCAAATCTCCAAACTATTGTTAGGGCAGTGTCTAATGGGAAGTCAACCTGCAAATGCATCTCAACATCCTTTGTGCATCACATGGACTCTCATGACTCTCAGGAAGGTCTTTCTAAATGTAGCAGTCATGAATCAGTATTGAGGTGTTGAGGTGGGACTTTGATTAGTTGGGAAATAAAGAAAACTGGTGAGAAGCACTAGAAGTCTTGCGTTTGCCTGTGTGAAACTTGTCTGGAGCTTGTAGCTAAGCAAAAAATTGAAGAAAGGTCTTGAATCTTAAGAGAGGCATATTAGGATTAATCATACAGCAGAGAGGTCGGTAAAGAGATGTCTGCCTAGAAAGCCAAGATATACTGAGATAAATTGAGGATTTTTGAAACCTAAACTAAGGTGTATCTTTAATGAAAAAAAAGGTTAAAACCAATAGCAGATTTGGCAGATCTCTCTGTGAGGAAAGAGGTCAAGGAATAAAGAGTCACTATGCCAAGATGTGATGACGAGGTACAGTTTAAAGATAATAAAAATGTAGTCCCAGACCAGATTATATTCTGCTTTCCTTCTTGTTAAGAGTAATTATACTGAACATAAGAGCAAAGACAGGATGATTAATGGGAAATGAGAGCACAGAAACAAATAAGACTTCAATCGAAGTATAATCAAACTTCAGAACAGCCTGCTGTGTTACAGTGTGCTTTATGGGAAATTAGTATTTAAGCTGGGTAAGGAAGGGATTAGCACAAAAGTTGAATGACCTTGAGGACCCAAGTAATAGAAACATGAGGGAATTCAAGAGTGCTGAATATAAGGTCATGCAGTTGGAGACTAATAAGACAAATCTCTGCTATAAACATGGGAGCTCACTCTTGAGAATGTCAGAGGAGGAGGGAAACTTGTGTATGCTGGTCAGTCACAGGAGACATGGATGATGTGATGTGTCTGTGAAAAAGGCAGGGAAGGATATATCTGCTAATATGAATTAAATAATTGTGCCTTTATATGAATCATTGGTAGGGCTCCATGTATAACAGTAGCTGTCCATGTTCAGAGAAGAAGGATTCAGAATGGGACAGAGGCCCAGAAAGTCTGCTAGGAAGATCACAAGAATAAAAGTCTTATATAACGAGTGACAGCAACTGGACTTTTTAACAAATATGAGGTTCAGATATTCTCTATAAAAATATCTTGGAGGTAATTTTTTCTTTCAACACCAGGAAGATAATACAGATGCTTAAACTAAAGGACTGTGGTAAAAAAAGACAAAGTCATAAATTAGCCATGACAGTATATTAGCTATGATGGACTGGAAATTAGAAGGTTTTTAACCACAAATATGAGACTATCAAGTAGATTTTTAGAAAAAGACCCAGGCATAAAGCTTAAATATTTTAAGCTAGATTTTCAGCCATTTATAAAAGGCATTATATGACCTTGCATTATTCTGGGTTTTTGTAGTGTATCAGCCTGGAGGTCTTTCACTCTCATTTAGATAAGACTGGCATTATCTAACCAAAGGGCAAAACTATCACTGACCCTCATTGCCTTCTGTGAAAGCTACCAGCTAATCCTATCATCACTGAAATTCTGTCAGAACAGAAGATCTGTGTGTACACATGTTCTGCAAATTCTGCTAGTTAGTTATTTCTCCACCACCTGTTATGGAGCTAAGGATAATAGCACTGACCTGAAGAGCAAGATTTATTATAGCAAGTACCTCAAACTGTAGTTATGGACAGTACCTGGACATCTTTCCTTCAAAGCAATGAGCTTTTTCTCCCCTTTTAGAAAAGAATCTATGTGGAAGGTGGTGGACTAAGACCCATAAAGGAAGTGTATTAGGCACGGAAATAGTTCAGTTAGGTAGTTGTTGTGCAGATTTCCCAGATACTGCAATAGGGGCTTTTTTTTTAATCCAAAATTGTAGTAAGGGATGACTTTATCTGTGTGTTTATGTGTCTGTCAAAAGGATATTTTACTTTTCTGATTGCTATATGCCCAGGGCTATGGTAAACACTGAGTGATATTATAAAGAAATTGTTCTTCTTGACCATGGATAGATAATAGTGAAGAGAATACAGAGGACTCTGCATAATCACATACATGTACATGCACAAACATTTCCATACACCCTGAAGAGTCCACATATCACCAGTTTGAACAGTCTGAGAATTTAAAACATGAACTCAGTCCTTGGTCCCCGGGTAGCAATGTCGTGTTCTGCCTGTGGGCCATTGTCATAGAACTCATAGGACCAAGAAGAAAACATGGGAGACATAGGAAAGCACACGGACCAAAGGAATGTTTATTTGTTTTCTTGTCTTAACAGATGGCAGATCTCCTCATCTATGTATACCTTTAATACATATAACAGCTGTACATTATTTCAAAGTCTTTGCTGATTTTTATGTGTATAGAAACTCTCTCTTTTGCTTTTCATTTTGGAAAAATACACCACTCGGCCCATTCACTTGGTAGATCTGATTCCTCTGGCAGTCTTTGTCGCAGCTGCCTGAATTGTGATGGGAAAGCACTGTAGCAGACTCTCACTTGGGCTGGGCTGACAAAAAAGCATCTTATCTGCACAAGTGTACTTACAGCTTAATTTTAACCTGCCTTCTGATCCCATGTCTGAATGCTGTTGTAATTTACTTGGTTATACAGGCTTTTTCTACAAATTAAAGTGCTGGCTTGTCAAAGAATTTAGGCATTTTCCAAATTTTACGAAGCTACTTCAATGGGGCATTTCTAGACAGGTGTGTGTAAGTACCTGGTTGAATTAAAGCTAAGGTTCCTGTGAGTGTAATTCTTTCCAGAAACAGGCCTCTTTCCTAGATATGCCTGAACCTGTCCCACTGAGTTCAAAGAGAGATTACAGATCCCTTATATTTTGTTACTTCCTTTGGGTAACCTTATTCCTCCAAGTCTATCACAAATTCCTTCTGATCTTTAAGGTAAGTAGTTGGCAAAGAGATACCTGAATTCCTTCACCTCCCAGTGATTAAAAAGGGTAGTCCAACACCTCAGATGTCTTATTTTATAAAGGTATAAGATATCTCATCTGCCCAGATTAAGATTATTTAAAATTCACTGAGGATAAAATTCTGAATACTCTCACTTTCCAAAGTATTCCCTACGCTGAGTAATGACTGTTTTCCTGGGTAAACTTTGCCAAGACTGGGACCTTAGTAACACATTTAGGGCTTTAAAAGGCAGCATTTACTCATATGAATTATGCCATTTTATAGCAAAATTTCCAGAGTGCTACTCACATGAGTAAGAATTGCAGTTTCTCCATCATTAGGAAAGCTATAAATAAATAAATGTTAAAATATAAATGTTCTTAATGCTGCAAAGCAGGCTTTTTAAAAGTGTACTAATAATTTAGCCTGCCAATAAATGTTCTTAATGAAACCCTTCAGACTAGTGTTGGAAGAATTTTGCTCAATACAAGCAGAAAAATTATGCATATTAACCTGATTGGAGGGGGCAGTGTCACTCCAGGCAATGTGCTTGCCTGTGTGTTTGAGAGGCTCTTCATATAAAGGAGAACCTCTCAATAAGAGTAAAATACAAGTATCACTTAAAACATCAAGAAAATCAAATAAGGAAAGATATTTAAAGGACCAGATTATGTTTATGTTTTTTTTACACATTTCCTCTTTTTAGTTAAGATAGCTGTTTGCTTAAGGAGAACACAGAGTCTGTATGATGCAGTGAATAAATTTAAGGTGCTTTTGTATTTAAAGACCATTGTGAAACACATTCAAATGCAAAGTAAAATGCCCTTTGTTTTCCTCCTACCATTAAATTTTAAAATGGTGATGCCTTTATTCATATGAGGACAATTTCTCCACTCCACACAAGAACTTTGTGCAAGAAACTTGACCAAACAAAATGCCCTTTTGTTGCATTTATCTTAACCTTGCAAACTGGATTGTAAAACAGAGAGTTGCCTACAGAGAACCATGAAGCCCTGCTCCCACTAATTTCAGCTTTCACTGCCAGGCCTCCCACCCTTCAAGACTTCAGCTTCCTTCTGTGCTCCTGCTCTTAGACACAAAGGAAACGGACAAATGGCAGATTTCTAAAAGAAAAAGGAAAAGTCCCATTGCTAAATAGGAGAGTTTTTCAAACTTCAGCAAGGCTGCTGAACCGCTGCCAGTACATAGGCAGATTACTCCCTCTCCTGGCACGTCTGCATATTGCAAGACAGTTTTCTAATTACTAAAAATAAGGCCTATTAAATACATCTGATTTACTATCAATTATTATTTTTATCACTTCTTATAAAAATCCATACAAAGTATGAAATATTTAATAATAAGACCTGTTCTGTAGTACCACGCTACACTGAATACAGTAAGGAAAAGAGCATCGGTAAGTACATATAGTTAAGGGATACACTGATATTTCTCAAGGCCTGGCTGTAACCAAACCTGCCATTTTTTGTAAAGAAGATTGTGAATCAGGTACACAGAAACTTTTGCATGCATCTATAGAACAGAAGATAGGAAGCTTCTCTGGGCTTCACTGGAGCATTGCTTTACCAGGACATCCATATCTGTGTGTTCCGTTTTATGGTTTCAACCAAACTGAGGTCGTATTTGGTTGATGAATTATTCTATAGACAACTAGCAGAAGCCTCAAAAATCGCAAGACCTTGTTCTTGTGGGAGATCTCAACTTGCCAGACATCTGCTGGAAATATAACACAGCAGACAGGA
>JAVSBS010008485.1:45349-64877 GCA_033124195.1 Coracias cyanogaster
AACACTTTAAGTTTGCTCATTCTATTTAGGCTTTTCTCTGTATCATTTAAATACACAATCAATTTTGACTTTAAAAAATAAATATAATTTGCATGACCAGCTTCAGAAAGACTTTTGAATAGTAAGACAACTCTAAAACTGCATAAAATGGCATTTGAATTTCTAATCCTTTTACAAAAAACCTGTACTTTTTAAAGAAGATGGACTATGTAAGGAAATATTAAACTTGCCAAATGATTGTCATACAATTTTATAAGGCATTTATTTAATTCACAATTTTAAGGCTTGTGACATTTATAATTCACAGTTAGTAATGGTGTTTCAAGGAACACTGCAGGCCAAAGTAATTATTTTAATAGGTGTGACATTTTTATTGAAGCATATGATTCCAGATTACCTCTTGATTTTAAAGGGAGCAAAGGAATCAGTTTGCAGTAGTTCATATTAGGAAGTTTTTAACCCCAAACCAAAGTTTTCATATGCTGTTTGGTGGTGATGTCAGATATTACTTCCCAGGGGTAACAAATTTCTCCTAATGTATAGCCCACTGATTTTAGAGCTTAGCAGTTAGTTTTCAGAAAAGTATTCTTGTCTAGCCCGTAAGTCTAGACTACCAGCTTATGAGGTCATGAGAATTAACCTTCATTCCAGCTAATCACACAGGAAAAAGAACAACCAAACAAAACTTGATCAGACAATCATTTTGAAATTGCTATTCATGCTTTATGAAAATATGTATCAGTGTTTGTTAATATAATATTTTTAAAAGCTTGTTTATATAAAACATTATGGAGGCTGCAGAGTTCTAGTTAGCAGTATAGTAATTCCACATGATCATACTTGTCCTTTCTAGCAGTGAAGTTAAACAGGGAATGGCCCTTATAATATTCAATATAAACTTGACAAAATAGAATCCAACACAGAATTAATTGGGGAATATTAAGCAAGGCAATTCCAAATGCTATGTACTCTATACATAGCATTGACATACAGTAGAAGAGAAAAATATATTTTTAAAGAAAAAGAATGGACTATTTAACAGATACCAACAGAATCAAAGTCTTTAAAACCAAGAACAAACCCGTATCTTTGGAAATGTAAGGAACACTAATAAGTGAATTAGTGTTACAGGAATTAATGTTACATTCAACCCATAATCAGAATAATGCTAGTGGTTTGGCTTTTTTTTTTTTTTTAAAAAAAGTTTAAATTACCTTGCCTTGTCCAATTGAATTCAATACATGCAGAATTTATCTACATCACATGTGTCTTTTATATCAAGCCACAAAAAAATCCAAAGAAACATATAGTTTTTAAAGTGGGCCTTTTGCCCTCAAGGTAGCTTAAAATCTTGGGCCGGTTAATTGCATTCTTCTGAGATAATTTGCTATACATATATATATACCTGTTATACAGAACGGCTTCAAATGTATTCTAAAGAACTTGCATTGTTTAATTAGAGTATGACATACCATATATCTTCTGGATGCCCTGTAAATCATCATTAGGTAGTTTGAAGTTGTCAGTTTCCATATACTGGTAAAACGGAGCCATGATTGCAGTGGGATCATTAGAGTGCTCCAAGCCCAGAGCATGTCCCAGTTCATGCACTGCAACTAGAAACAGATCATTTCCTATGAAGAGAAGAAAGGGAAAAAAAGACCTTTGAAAACACAAGCACAATAACGGAAATAACAGAAGTGGAGGGCGCTGCACTTGAAAGACATTTTCACTGAATTTGATTTTTACAAGGTAAGGCTTAATAATGAATCATAAGGACAATGTGGTAGCAAAGGCAGCTTTCCCTTTTTTAAACACGGAAACTATTATTGTTATGTATAATATAGGATACACTTACAGACACCACAAGCATAATCTTTTATAACTGATGCACATGGTTAGGGTAGGGTTCAAGTGTCATACCTCATACCTAGACTTGTGTTCAATTTCTGACTTGGTGTTGCTGGGAACCTGACTAAAAATGCTTGCATTAAGACAGAGTTCCAAAAGGAAAATGTCCTTACTGTCTGTGGTAAACTTGACAGAGGACTATGAATTTAGGACAAACTCCATAGGGAACTTAGTCATCCAAGCACTTGTAATCAGACTCCTGCTGTTTTTTGTAGACGTTGTCCATTACTGAATCACCATAACTGAAATCCTAAGGAGAAAAAATATGGATGTTGTGCTATCCTCAAAATTAGATGCCCTTATTCATTAAATTGCGTAATTCCCCTATAAGTGTAGTTCTTACTTAAGTATTAGAACTTTGATTTTTGTAGATCTAAAAAATAAAATAACACAATCATGTTATAGACTGGTTTAACTTTTTTGTTATTCCCTTTTAAAAATCGTATTTTCATTTTTTATTACAGGCTATTAGACACAAATAGAAGTTTTGGCAGTAGTATTATGGCACTCAGTGAAGCAAACACAAAACAAAGCCAATGAGATTATTTCTATAAAAATTTCAGAACTGGATGTCTATGGTATTAGTTTTGTCTATTTTTATTCATCTGGGACTTAGTTCAGCATATGTTTCTATAAGTCTTTTGTACAGATTCTCTCTGTAGTCAGCCTGTCACATAACGAGACTTTGGAAAAATGTTTTACATCAGGAGAAAGATTCAGGTACTTGGAGAGGGTCACATCCAGGGTATTGTTCATTTTCACCACCTAGGGATAGGAAGAATCATCCTCCGGAAAGGTGTTTCTGTCCCAGTGAGAGTCAGTATTCTAGATCAGCAGCTTATGCTGGACATCTAATGTTTATATGGCTGGAGTCAAGTGAAGCGGGTGCCACTTAGAGTAGGCAGTTTCTTGTTGAAAGGGCAGTATCAGCAACAGAAGGCCTATACTGTGGTCCAGTGGTTGATTATCGGAACAAGAAAATGCTTAACATTAACTCTTATCCTATATTCTGTAAATTCTTTGAGGGTAGACAGTTATTTTCCACTTCTGGCACTTGGCCTGGAATTCTAAGTACTATTATAATATTAATAGTAATAGTATTAAAAAGCTTAATATGGCAAAACAATTTACATATACAGTTACAGAACTTTCAGGACACAGTTGAGAGCATTTCAATTTTTCAAGTATTTTCTCATGTTGACACAAAGACATAAACTTTCTCCCAAGTCTATATGAAAGGGGAAACACTTGGCAGATGTCTTCACGATGCATGGAGCTGTGCTGGTGTTTCTAAAATAAATGTTTGACTGCAAGCATTGAAATAGTCACAGTTAAAGAGTTTTTTAATATCTTTCTGATTCTTAATCTGGAAATATGAAAACTAAATGCTCTTGCTTTTTTTATACAGTGTAACTGCACAGAAAAATAACGTCTTTCAAAACTTTATGTGACATAATGTGCTTTCAGAAGTGAGAATAGCTTATCCTATCATTTAAAATTATGTGGTTTCCAGATGAAATATTTTCATGACAATACATTTTCTTGGATGCAGTTCTTTTTATAGTAAACCAGATTCTCAGTGTACTGTTGTAACAGTTTTGATAAGCTTGACTGTCCTGGCAACGAATGCTTTTGATATCTGAATCTGCCCTTCTGTACGCAGTCAAAGTTGATCTTGACTTTATCTCATGTGACTAATTCACAGATTCTGTAGCTAACCTCAGCATTGGAAGTGATGCGCAAGAGCAATTTTGTAAAGTTTTTCATTGTGCACCCACAATGGAATAATTATTTTAAAAAATGATAGGTTTAAGATGGAAAGATACGAAGGAACAAGATGTTATTGTACTATACCTAGTGTACTTTGACATGTCTCAAATTTTTCTATTCTATTCTGCATTTTATGAAAGTTAGAGTTCTAACACAGGTTTATTACAATGAAATATTTATTTGTCTGGCATTAACTCATATATTTAAGATGCAACTTTCTTTTGCTTTTCAGACCTTGTGAAAGGGAAGTTTGCCTCCTAAACCTGTGCTTCCTACATCATAATTAGGAATATTTACCACTTTAGGTCCTATAGTAATAATTATACTAATATACTGTACTAGTACATGTACTAATAAAGCTGTCCACAGCATTTACTGATTCATTTTCAAATAGTTTTAAATAAATGGTATTTTATTTTACCACTAATATTAGGTGGGTCACTATCAGTGGACAAAAAAGTGTTTTCTGTGGGTTCTACAAGCTCTCCTGCTTGTGGTAGGAGGTCTGGGAAGTGAACTTGTTACAAATTCTAAAATGTCAAGAAAAAACAGTTAATAGTCTTGAAGGAGTCTAGTGCTTCTCTCTCTTTGTGCCAGTTACGCAATGTATGAAGAATCAATATATCCTTTGGTTATCAGTTCTCATTTTGTCCCCATAAAGATCTCCAGGAATTTCCACATTTTCATAGAATCCTAGAAGTGTTTGGGTTGGAAGGGACCTCAAAGATCATCTAGTTCCAAACCCCCTGCCACATACAGGGACACCTCCCACTAGAGCAGGTTGCTCAAGGCCCCCATCCAACCTGGCCTTGAACACTTCCAGGGATGGAACATCCACAACATCTATGGGCAACCTGTTCAAGTGACTCACCACCCTCAGAGTGAAGAATTTCTTCCTTACATCCAGTCTAAATCTCCACTTCTCCAGTTTAAAGCCATTAGCCCTCGTCCTACCACTACAAGACCTTGTAAAAAGTCCCTCCTCAGATTTCTTGTAAGTCCCATTCAGATACTAGAAGGCCACAATGAGGTCTCCCTGGAGTCTTCTCTTCGCCACACAGAACAACCCCATCCCTCTCAGTCTGTCCTTGTGGGAGAGATGTTCCAGCCCACTGATCATCTTCATGGCCCTCCTCTGGAACCACTCCAACAGATCTATATCCCTCTTGTACTTGGGGCTGCAGAGATGGGCGTAGTATTCCAGGTGGGGTCTCATGAGAGCAGAGCAGAAGGGGAGAATTACCTCCCTCAACCTGCTGGTCACGTTTCTTTTGATGCAGCCCAGGATACGGTTGGCTTTCTGGGCTGCACTTGCACATTGCTGGCTCATGTTGGGCTTTTCATCAACCAGGACTCTCAAGTCTTTCTCCTCAGGGCTGGTCTCAATAAAAAAATCCATTGACATGGACTTTATTCCATGTTGACCTTGAAGGGGTGTGAATTACATAGTAACAAGGAAATAAACAAAACATACTGTCATCTACTGGCATATCTTCCCTCTGGGATCACAGATAATGAACATATGATAGAGCACCTCCAAGGCAGTATTTCTAAATGACAGTGGGACTATGCCATAGAACAGATAGCATGCAAGAGGGTTGCTGTTTCTTAGTATGTCTTTCTCCCTTTGGCTTTTGGGTAGGGGTGATTATGTAAAAAAAAAAGAAAAAAAAAAGAAATATATACATATTCAGCATCTGACTGCCCCTCTGGACTTAGTCAAAGCCTAAGTCCAAAAGGGAAAAAGGAAAAAGGACTATGAAAAGTAATTTCTACCTCCTACAATACAACTTGTAGCCATCAGGGGAGCTATTAAATGTGGTAAAGACACATCAGCCCTTGGAGCAAACGAATAAGGGGGGAAGGGAGAAGGTCACAGGAAAGAGCCAGGAGAATAATATTCTTGCCTGGGGTGACAATGATTTAACAGGGAACATATTTTCTACTTGTACTCAAATAGCCCCATTATTCATAACAATTTCCATCAAGAGTCATGATTGTCTCTAGGGCATCCTGAATTTAAACTGACCCAAATAACTTAGTGCAGCTGAAACTGAGGTTTAAACAAATTCAAGATGTGTTGTCTGAGACCACCACAAGTAGGACTTATACTGTCTTCGTTTCCACTCTTCTCCTCTTGCATGTGATTAGAATTTTCCAATTAGACAAAAAATTACTCGGTCCCTCTTTGCTTTTGGGAGCAGATTTACCTTAAGCATCTTGATGTTACTGTAACTAGCTACTGAGAGTGCAGAAGGATAACTCTGGGTGCTTGCTCTTTCTCTCCAGGCTGCACAAAGGTGTACTTGTGAGGCTGATAGTAGGCCAGCATCAGTTCCTTGGCCATTAGTCAGAGGAAGGAGTGTAAAGGCAAGTGAACATTCATATCAGCTCAATAGTATGAATAGCCATGTTATCGTACTGACATTGGATATAATTTTTTTAACATTTTCATTCCCCACCATTGAAAAAGAAATCCAAAATGATTGTATATTTCAGTATACATTACCCAATTAGAAATATATATTTCAAACAAGACACCATCACAGAACTTTAACAAGTCATGAGTAACAGAGCTAAACTACATATGACTATGATGACTTTTAAAATAAAAGCTGCCACTGCAGGATATATGATGGTGAATATTCATCATGATAGTCTCAGTTACATTGTGTTATATTTATCTACAGAGGAGTAGAGAAATATTGCAAAATATATTTCACAAGTCCAAAACTTGTGCGTCTCTGTTCTTGTGCTCTTGTGCTGTGGAGATTTTGAATAGAATGGATATAAACTGAAAAAGATTGTGACTGTTTTTCTTGTTTTATCTCAAGTTCGATGTCACAAGGGAAAAAAAAGATGCTGTATGTAAAGAACTAAGACAAAATTATTATTTTTATACTGACACTTTTCTTGGAGGCTATAAACTATTTTAGGCACTAAATCTGCCTGACTTTACAATCGCTGCCCAAACTCCAGAGTATAAATATGTATTAATATATCAAATATTAAACAGTCAGCACTGTGGAGCATAGTGTATGGGGAAACCTTTCCCTGTAGCTAATATATACACACCATTTTTCATGTCTACAGATAAACAAAGCTAATATGTTTGTCCACAGCAAGCCATTAAGAAAATCTAGTTCTGAAGGTTTAATTCCTGTTTTAAATGGCATGTCAGCTTAATTTATAAAAGCAATACCCTAATAGCTTCACAAGCCTTTGATTTATCACTTGGCCATCTTTTTAACACAGCACTAAATGACACTTCAGAGCACGTCACTTGGTTCTCTTCCTTGGCAAGTGACAATAACTGCTACAACACGGTGTGAGCTTAAGAGCTGTCCACTGTTTAAATGCCATGTGACCTCAATTTTGAAGACTTTCCCATCCAGAGAAACCCCCCCAAAATCTAGAAACTTAATTTCAAATGACAAACTGGAAAATGGCAAAATTGTTTGTGCATGGACATACACTGTTTATTCCAAAGATTATTCTACTTCACTTTTCTTGGGATGCAGATGGATATTTTCAGATTAAATCCGTATGAATCTGAAATGTAGATCTGTATAAGGAAGGCTTCTATTACAGCCCCATTAGCGAACCTCAAACCTCAAACTCAAGCTTACAGTTCATTAGAAAATATTACACATGCTACCCGTGAAGTTGTGTCCAATGTATTCTGAATTCACATTTTCATTACTCTGTTCATTTGTACCATGGACTCATCAAACCAACTCAGTTGCTAATCTCAACTGGCTGAAATCCTACAGACTTTCGAGTAAGATTCTTACTTTACATGGTGTACAAAAAAGAAAAAATAATTTTATATCTTTGTTATTATTATTCTTTCCAGACATGACAAAATTTTGAAGGTGCTATTTTGACTTAGTGATAAAATAAGATTCTTTCACTCTCTGATGTTATTGCAATCTAGTACAATTGAGCATATACATTATGTGTGCACTTCCATAAGCACCATATATGCATATATTTGTTATACAGAGAGTAGACATGGACCGAAATATAAAGTATAGGCATAATTTTGCCCAATTGAAGGTGCCACATTTTCCAGTTTAAGAAATCATATACAGTTGCTTGACGTTATCTCAGACTTGTGCCATTGGCACTGAAATTTGGTAGGATGGTGGTTATTTTGGAATGAAAGTTTTGCTAAAATATAGTGTTAAGATGGTGCTGTAGCTGTGAAAAATGAAAAGCAAAACTAATTTTTTGTGGTTCTCAATAAAAATGTATCACAGAATCATAGAATCATTTAGGTTGGAAAAGACCTCTAAGATCATCTAGTCCAATCTCCATCCTAACATCTCACTGACCCTTAGACCATGTCCTGAAGTGCCACACCTACTCATTTTTTGAACACCTCCAGGGATGGTGACGCCACCACTTCCCTGGGCAGTCTGTTCCAATAGCTCCAGTAAAGAACTTCTTCCTGATATCCAATCTAAACCTCCCCTGGTGAAACTTGAGGCTGTTACTTCTTGTCCTGTCATTAGTTACTTGGGAGAAGAGATCAACACCAGCCTCACTACAATCTCCTTTTAGGTAGTTGCAGAGAGCAATGAGGTCTCCTCTCAGCCTCCTCTTCTCCAAGCTAAACAATCCCAGTTCTCTCAGGGGCTCCTCACAAGACATATTCTCCAGACCTTCTCTGGACCCACTCCGGCACCTCAATGTCCTTCTTATACTGTGGTGCTCAAAACTGGACACAGTACTCAAGGTGCAGTCTCATGAGTATATAGTATACCCATTTTCTGTATGGGTTTAGTATACTTATTCTGTATACACTGTACTTTAAACAATAATTTTTCAGTAACATCTACGCATTTTGCCATTTTTCCATTGTGATAAAAGAATGACATAAAAATATAATTATTTCACTCTGTTATTACACATACATATAAACATACACTAAAATCTTTGCAAGCTGACTTACTGATATAAATACATATTTGCAGACAGAAGGGGATGTACAGGCAGTTTGCTTTATACACTCTGTGTATAACTTAGTATACCTACACCCACACGTGTATATTTTTGCAAAACTATTCTGTTTTAAAAATATCAACAGACTAGTGTGAAATTTAAACTTACTTCCTTTAAATTTGACAGGAGAATTTTCCTATAAGGCAAGACTGTCTTCAGGTGACTCAGTGATCATTGATGAGATATGATAAGAACATGTGAGTTTAGAGGTGTGTATTGTCCTTCCTGGCAGTATTCTACTGTTTCTGCATATTGTGGGCATAACGTAGAAAAAATCAGAAGCCTAATAAATAATATATTTGAAAGGAGTCTACTTTCTTTTATAATACAGATCAGCCTGTACTGTAGAAGGCAAAGACATGCAAAAGGTAAGAAATTCCACCTTACTACTTATATTTCTTACCAAGTACATTCTACAACTTTCTAGTAAATTGCTTGAAACGGGTGGAATGAATTACTTAATTAAGTCTCAATTTCCTTTTTTTAAAAAAGCATGAATGTAAGGGTATTTCTACCTTGTTTCTCACTGCTTCAATTACTAGTACTGAAAAATTTCACAAACCATTCAGACTACTGAATCAATACCAACTTTGGCGCAAAGTGAAGTACCTGGAGATGATCCTAGGGGAAGTAAAGACGACACGAGAGCTTCCTGCTTCCCAAAATGGTTTAAATACAATCGTATGTGTTCCTTCTGCAAATATAATGGTTATGGTTTTGTTTCATGCTTTGAGGAAACCCTGCTGTGACAGTGAACCTAACAAAGTAAAAAAACCTGTACTTATGCTGAATCTCTAGATCCTGGGATTAACTTCATCACTCAGGCCACTACTGAATTTGCATATGATTCTCAAGTGGCATTCTCATTCTATAAGTAATAAAGTCATATCAATTAACAGATTTATTTTGGGTGTTTTCTTGGTTATCTTTAGATAATGACAATTTTAAATAAATTAAATTAAAATGCTAATGGAATTTTAAATTTTTATAGAAAAGATCTTAATAAATTAATTTCTCTTACCAAGCTCATACCAGTAAAAATGTTTGACAACACAACAGTCACTCTCATAACATTACAAGTGACCAGGTTGCTAAAAAACATTTACACTATTTTTCCAGTAGTCCCAATTCAATTACAAATATTACAACTAATGTAGCAGTCACATCTATTTATACTCTTTCCTATCTTTTCTTCGTCTCTGTTTTGGTTGTTGCTGTGGGAACAATAAGCTGGAGAAGTATTTAAAACTCCTTTCTGAAGGCTGTGAGAATGAACACATGCTGGGATTGAAGATCTGAATATGTGCATGAAAAGAGTATATACCACACAATTCTCAGCTATCCTCCATGGTCCAGTCCCTGAGGATCATTCATATGAAAGGTATGGACATCTTTCTGCCGCTCCTGAGTAAGTGCCAGTCTGGGTGAGAATAAACGTAAAAGGACCTTAATTGTGCTTGAGTCCATATTAAAATCAAATGACAAAAACAAACGTAGGTTTTGTCTCTAAGCTACTCAGCTAAAATGCTGGCATGCTACAACTGTGGCTGCTTTTGTTTTGAAAGGATGAAATTCTTTTTTATTCATTTCCCCTAATGCCCTGTGTGTCCTGTTATAAAGAAATATGTGTAATTACTAGGACAAAGGTCAAAGTCATGTTGTCGATATTCACAATAGATGTAACTTGCTATGGGGCAGAAATCTGAAAGGGTCCTACAGATCACTGAAATCCCCACAATAGAATGTGCATAGAATTTAATTTACGTGTAAATCTTGTGTTGGCCCTCTGCAGAAATAAATTTTTGCCCTGTCAGTTAAACTACTGTGAGTAATTATATTATCCTCTAACGTAATTCACATTAAAGCCATCAAAACCAGGTTATTATTCCTACCCTATCATTGTATCTACTTAACACATACATATGACTTTAAGTTTTTTTAAAGAGAAAGTGACATAGTGTTATATAAATATTTGGGAATTTTATAGGACTAGTTCTTTTTCCTTCACTATTATTTTGCTTGTTTAATTGTTATTAAGAAAAAAAAAGTCAAGGTAGAATTGCCTGTGGTTTTTTTTTTCCCTTGGACTGGTGATAAGAGAAGTGGGAACTTGGAATCCTAATTGGCAAAGTGATTAGGAGAAGAAAAAAATCATTAAATGTTCTCTGATCTGAAAAGTAGATATGTTTTCTAAGAAGACTTCAGACTTCAAAGGGAGAACTGACATCCAAGTGTGTACCATATTCTAAATTCAGACAACTTCAAACTGGGGATCATATATATGGAGAAAGTGTCGGAAAGACGAATTTGCTACATTGGTTTTACTTTGTTAAAATTTACTCATATGAAATGCACTGATCTATTGGATAATCTGCTACTATTAGTGGGCATATCCATGTAGTTGTTTGTTTCACTCTAGCTAGAGGACACACTTACTTAAGCCTCTCTAGCACTCAGAGACTACTGTCAGTTTGGCACTAGTAACTCTTGGCACTCGTTGGCATGAAGTGCCTCAGCATCCACCGTGGAGGGGCAGCCTCCAGGGTGAAAGATGGCAGGGCAAGGTTTGCTGGAGAGACCAAGATGGTTAGGCAGCCAAGCCATCCTCCTGGGCCCCCTGGGAAAGGAAAGCCCATGCAAGAGGATGCTTAGAGAGGAAGGTAAAGGTAGGAGTTAGCTGCCCCTGCTAAAGGGCTGGAGAGTTTGGACATGGGAATATTAGCCAGTGCAGAGGTAAATCCTGGCACACCCTCCTTTCTGTGAGTTAGGAGCTCAGCGGAACCCCACTCTGGGGGTTCAGCAGCTGGCAGGGAGAAGGGACAATGCTAGAGGTCCCATGTCTGATGGCTCTCAGACTGGAGCTTCCCACTGGAAAGCACAGAGTCGCTGAGGTCACACTGCTCCCACAGCTGCTCTGCCACATCCGACACTCAGGCAGGTCCAGGACCATTGTCCCTCCACCTCTGCCAGCCACCATGGTCAGCCCTGCCAGTAGCACAAGTAATCATTAAAAACACAAACTAGCTAAAGATTGACTTGGTATATAAGGACTGACTGTTGGTATGGTATATATTGTAGTTGCTAACTCTTCCTGAAGCTCATGCTCTAATATGCTTACTGTTTCTGCTAGCATTGCTAAATGGAGTACAGCTAGCAACATTAATCCTATGTCACTACCATCTTCTCAGCTTCCTGAATACTCAGTGATAATCCCATTTACTCATATTTACATCGTATCAGTTCCTAAACTACATCCTAAGAAAGGAGCTATGTATGACTCTTAGAAAATGGAAAGTAAAAGTATGTTTACACATTACCATATTACCAACTATGCATTCAAAATTTGGTGCAATCTATTTGTGAATTACCATATTTAGACCAATTGGAGAGCATTTGTCCTGCCACGCTGAGAGGGACAGGGGATAGCCTACACTTTTCTGAGTGTAATACCCAACTTTCCCAAAACAATCATCTCTGATGCTGAGACAGATTTCTTTGGACCTCAGTTGGTGCTGTTATTTGGAAGTACTTACCACTTCAATCCTCCTCTAATCTGAAATGGTACATGATCACTAATGGAAGTCATTTAGCTACACAAAACTATAACACAAATGTCCATACTTGCACCTTTCACAGTAGGTACTTCAGGACATGATTGATCTAGTTTATTTTAGACACCTACTTCAGGATGCAACAAATCTTACCCAGGAAGGCAATATATCTCTCCTTTAACTCTAAAGGGACTCTATGAGATTAACTCAAATATAAACATCCACATATGGTCAGCTTAATTCTAGCCCCTCAAGTCTTCTGGCTTAGATCTTTTCATTTAAGTGAGTGGCAAAACATTAATTATAAAAGTGCAGGATATGGACTTAAGTGATATATGTACAAAACCAGAAAGCATGATCATTAACTTGAACTAGAGACTTAAACCTGCCCACTACAACAAAACATTTTGCACAAAACAATATCATTCTTTTTAATTTAGCTAGTCCTTTTTGATTTTGTGTTTTCATCTTTTTTCCCAAACTGATGTTGTAGCTGTAGATGTTTCCAGGTATTGGTGTTAGCTGCTCAGCACTTTTTGAAACCTAAGCCACTTAGGAATGAGACTAAACATAGATTAAAAACATTTTGGCCTCAAGAACATATGGTCTGAGCTTTTTTAAGTGAAGAATTGTCTGGATAAAGCACAAATTATTCTCTAGGCTTGAGTACACACACATCATAAAAAATCTTTCATTAGTCATATATTATTATTTTTGAAAGTCATATATAGTATTGCCTGATATTTGAGGTTTATCTGACATTCTTTTACTTTTGCAACAACAATTAATTAAATTTCTCCTTCATACATAAATAAATATGCAATTACTGTAAAATTCTCGTCTCCTTCTCTCAGGAAACCAGGACCAGATCCACAGTAATTGGAAAGATGGGGTTTTTTTAGATTCCGTTTGTCCCTGAAAAGGAAGGGGAAAGGAGAGGGCAGCGCAATAAAAATATTCTACAGAACATCTTTGGGAAAATTCAGATTTCTTAAAGCTGCTGTCTTGGTGAAAAAGTCTCCATGAAGTGGTCCTAGCAGCAAACAGATACTCAAAGACCTCTGGAGTGCTAGCCTGGTGCCTGCTTTAAATGACAGAAATGCCAGTTTCTGTTTAAAGGGACAGTTTGAGGATCATAGACAGTTTCTCTTTCCTAGATTATTTCTATTAGCAGATCAGATTGAAAAGAAAAAAAAAATATCAAGCCATCAATTTGGTGGGTTTTTATTTCTGAACTGATTTCTTCTTATCTGCAATAATAAAAGTTATTTTCTCTTTTCTTAACCCAACATGTTTGAGAATATGGCTTTTCACAAGCTCTCCATAGCAAGTAACCTTTCAAGAACATGAAATTCAATCTCTAGAGTGAAATCTCATGGGTCATAATGTAGATTCTTTATTATAAGCATTAGTTTTATTAGTATTATTTTAAACCATTCATTTTAAATAAATATTGCCTTTTTGTAGGCTGATGGAGAACACTTGTAAAAAGCATAGGAAATAAAAAAAAAGCACTGGAATATGTTGAATTCTTTCCTTCCCCCCCTTCTCTATAACATTCTGTCATGTACAAGAATTATATGAAGCTCTCTCAGATTTGGGACTCAAAATCTGCTAAGCTTCTTTCTAAATAGAGGAAAGGTTATGATAGGAGCTGGTTTTATTTATTTGTTGTGTGTGAGGTCTTAATTTTTTTCCATGTCATTCCCACACACTAACGACATGTGAGGGGTTGTGGGGCCATAAAAATAATCATGAAGGGGCTGGCCCACATTTTATATATGCACTCATCCAAAATACATCTGCCTAAACCAAAAAGCCTTCCCCTACTGCAGGACTAGTGGGGGATGGGTAAGGGGAGCAAAAACCCCCAATGAAACCCCAAAAATCTACTTATTAACAATTTTAACAAACATTTTTCAACTGTATTTCCCCATATGAACTCAGTACTCTTCATGTACTAATACAAGTGTCTGATCCAATTAATTCGGTTTAGGAATATAAACTTATCTTCATTGTTGTATAAGCAGTTGTCCGAGACAAAGACACCTTTGAAAATAAATAAATGTGCCAATTCTTTTTCTGTAAATGTAGATCCAATGGTTGCCAAAATTGTCTGCAAGGATCCATTCTGCCTTTCAGCTAGATGTTTCCTTGGCAGCAAACCTGATGTAACAGACAATGTGAACTGTCCTCATTTATTTCCACACAAACTCAGCCAGCTTAATTTTAACACTTTTCATTAGCAGTTAAGGATAAGCTGGCTGATTGCAAACTGAAGCAGATGGCAAATACAAGCAGTTTATTCTACCGGCCCTGGTATGTGGGAAGTAACCTCCAGTTGCAGTTTGAATGGATAACAGAGTTTGCAGCTTCCCTAACTACTCCACACAGGCTTGCAATGAACTATGTTTATCTACATCGTGATGGAAGCAATATGAAATGTAGTGGCTCAGGTTACTCTGCCTTTTTTGGTTCAGGACCTATATCATGACCATCTCCATCTCCAATGTAAATATCACCTTGCTTCTATAGACACAAAAAAGTACATTGTAAGATGTGTGTAACAGTCTACGTGTCCATTGTTTTAATTAAGAATGTCACAAAGTCCATCTTTTTTCACATACTCCTCAGCCTCTCTTTCAGCTTGCGTAAGAGTGCACTTGGTGATTTTAGGCCAAGAAGGAAGCTGAAAACATAATATTGCACACCAACAGCCTCTGGCATGTACTAAAAGCAGTCAGCCTAACACACACCTAGAACCTGGGGCTGGATTCATCCACAAAACCGCTTTCACTGACTGCCAGTGGTTAACAGATTTCCCTTTTAACAACATGTAAATGAAGTGCTTTTCTCAAAGCCAAAACGGTGCTCCGTGAAAGCTAAAAACCTCCCCAAAACCAGTAAATACGAGGTAACTACCTTTCCAACAGTTAATATTTTCCATCATCTGGCTTCCATCCAGTAAATGTGGTCTAGCAGACAGATCCTCTCCTGCTATCTGTGTAGCCCTATGTCTAATGACTGAGTCCTCACAAGCCATCAGGGCTATTTATGGTGTATTTTTAAATAATTTTCCATCTCTTCAATAACTGAAAGGAATCTTTCTTTTTTCAACTGCAGCTTTGCATCCTATGATAATACTTTTATAGGCATATTTTATGCAGCAGACACTGAATGTTTCAGATTTACCATTTATGTAAGATCTTGGGGTGACTAAATGTGGAATAGGTGGCCATGGGCACACCAGACAACTATAATCCATGGAAGGTTTGGGAAGTTTGAGGACAGATTACCCTGTTACGTTCTATCAGCACAGAATAAACTTACTGCTGGGGAAAGATTGGTTTGCTTTTTAAATACTGGAAGCCTTGAGGTTTAGCTACAGAGTATTATCTGTGTTAGTTGACTCCTGAATTAAATTGGATTCCAGAGGAATGGTGAAATGAAAAGAATCAATCGTTACTCTAATTGTCTGCAGCTTGCAAAGTTCTTTTTAAATATTATCTTGGCATATTCATCACTGTGCTATATTATAAATATAATAGCTGGGGTTTTTTCCATCTTCTATAATAGTGCTAATTCTCCCATTTTGCACTTAAACACATTCAGCCTAAAATAGAAGTTGTGCTTCTTTAATCTTAAAACTACATAAAAACAAGCCTGTAACTCAAAAGGCTAGGTCTCTATCCCGGAAACAAGACATCACCGAAGTCCATAAAATTATGAATGGCATAGATAAAATGATTAGGGAATTACTTCCTCACAATAAGAGCACCAGCCTACCTAAAGGCAGGCTCAAAATTCAAAAAGAGGTAGTTTTTCACATCTGCTTAAACTATAGAACACATTGCCACAGGAGGTTGTGGATACCAAATGCTTACATGAGTTCAAAAAAGAGATTACACCAATTCATGAAAGGAAATCCCACAAAGGCTATTAAACACAAAAATACGGCCAGTGGCTCAGAAATTCAATGAGCCACAGATTGCTGGAAGCTAAGAGGGAATATGCTGGGGTTTTGTTGCCATATGTTTGCCCTGCTTATTCTCTTCCCTAGGTATATGTTAATAGACATAACTGGATATAGGATATTTTGTAGGTTAACCTTTGATCTGAACCAATGTTGGCAATTCTGTGTTTAAAAGTATGTACGCAAGTAAGTATAATACAATACAAATCCAAAGAAGGTATTAATCTTTTACATATTTAACCTAGTACAAAACTGGAAAACAAGCATGGGACAACTGCAAGGTCACACCGCTTGGTTACAAATCAAATTTGATGTTGCTAAGAGCTTATTACAAATATATATAATCAATTAAGAGCACTATGCTTTATGAAATTAAATTAATGATAACATTGTAATACAGAACTTCCTTTAATCTGAACTGCTCAGCTTTCTTTATACCCAACGATAGCATATGACGCGAGCATGGTTTGAGACACAGAGCTCCCTTATGAAACTTAGTTATCATAACTCCACTGGCTCATATTCCCAGCAGCATATATCTCCTGCACTATGTCAACCACACCGGCAGCCGGAAGAAATTTACTACAAGTTGATCTATGCAGTTCAGAGATCAGGATTTTCATAAATTTTTCTTGGCTGCCAACACAGTGCCCACAGCAGAATCTATGCGCTGACTAGAGTCCAAGTACACTACACTAGATACTGTATTTGCATCAGATCCAAGAAGCTTTTACTTGGCAATCTACAAACAACATCGTACAGTGACAGGTTTGTTTTTTTCTTTTTATTGCCTACAAAACTTGAATAATTTTTGAATGCTGGACAGTTAACAAAAAAAATTACTGAATTATTGAAGTTTTGGTTTTGTTTTTCCAAAAACAGAGCTTCATGTATATACGAGTTGCAAACTTTCCACATGAATGTAAGCACTCTGTGGTAATATTCTCCTTACATTTAAATGTAACTGTACACTAAAAACATCTATTACTGCTGTAATGGAGTTTCCCTTGCTATTATTTATTGTATATTCTTTAATGGAAGAACTGGTTTCTGCAGAATTTCAGTATGGTACAGTAGCTGCCTTAGTAAATTTGCTATATGCATTTTACTCTGATTTATATTTCTCTTGCAGATATGACTAAGAAGATAAGAGTATCAAACTACTATTACTGATCTACTGTGTTTACCTAAGGAGAAATTAAACTTAGTTTTTGACAAGTATTTTCTGCCAATAGAAGACGACAGTTCTATGGTCAGATTTTAACTAGTCATTGGTACATTAAGCATCATGTCTAATATGCCTGACATCCAAGATCCCAAGAAATCCTTGTTTTCCCCAAGAGTTACTTCTAAATCTTGCTATTTTAAAAAGCTCCACTTGTGTAAGTAGGTCAATCTTAAATTAACCTAGTTAAAAGTACTGCACTCTCCATTCAAACTGGTTTAACATTCCTTTAAAATGGCTTAGATGCATTCAGTGATTTCCAAAAAAATAACTGACTTAAACAAGATTTAAACTAAATTAAGTGCATGTAGCCAGACAAATGTGAAATCAATTTTGATAAACCAATGCAATTTTTGAGATGTTTTGAGATGCATTTTAGAGATGTTCACCTTCTAACAGATAGCAAAAATATTTTTATACACTCTTAGGTGAAGAAAGGAAACATAAATTAAGAAGACATAAAATATATGATTATATGGATTAATAATGGATTTTGCTATTAGAACACAGTGTATATATCTTCATTCATGATATCTCCTCTGACTGTCTTTTCTGCACACTCTGCCATAATTTTTAGGATTCCATCTGAGAGCTTTCCTATATTTAATGGGAATTATGTTTATAATAAATCATGTAATAAATCCAGGGAAAAGAGACTGGTGGAAAATATGTCAGGCAATAGTAAGGAGGAAGAAGAACAGATACATCTCAGTCATTATTCCCAAATGATAGGCATAGTCTATGTTTCATTCAACACGCAGGTAGCAGTGACTATTAACTGCAAAATTCATCACAGTTCATCTTTCTTTCCCTGCCACTAACTGCCAAAACAAAACTTCTGAGCATAGTCGCTAGTTAAGGAACCTAGCTTTGATGGAACCGAGTTCCCAGGGAATATCAGAATGTTACATAAACTTGATCCAAGGCCCTTCGCGTTTGCCAATAGAACTACTCAAGATACACAGATTTCTAGACTGCATTTAGCAGCTCTTAGGTCAAATATTACCTCCTCTCTTTCTCAAAATTCTGTTACGGGGCCATAGGCAACCTTCAGTCACAGGAACAAAGCAATGAAATAAAATCTAGTAAGTGTTGTATATAATACATGTTTTGAGTTCTCTCTGATGTGCATTTTCTGAAGTACACATAGGAATACTGGCCTACTGGATTTTTTTGTGGTTTTAGATATACTATTAGCAAGGCAGAGTTGCAAGGTAAGTCCTATTCCTAATTGTGTCATGGTAGAAATACACCTTCCATTTTTTCCGGTAGCAAAACGTCTATATTCAGCAGACATTAGTAAGAGCTTTCAAAAACTGCTGCTCAAAGTTAGAACAAAATACAGAGAATATAACTAGAAATAAATAATTGCCAGTCTTATGAAAGGGAAAACATCTTATCTATAAGACTCTGTGCATGTGTATGGCCCATCACGCTGCAGTAACGTGGAGAACAGGGAAGAAGACTATAGGCTCTGAGGCTTAACAACTCCATAATGAAGCAGAGCTTCCAGAAATTTAGCACACTACTTGTTCTACTAGAATGCGGCACTTCAAACTCTAATTACACTGCGGTGCATAAAAAAGTTTCAATGCTGCAGATATGATAACAGACAGATTAAGACAACACGTGGGAGAGCCTTGTTAGGGCTAATAAGAACACCACTTTTCAGTTTTGGTAGAGGAAGATAGGGCATAGGATAGGATTTTTCTGCTAGCTACTAGAAAACTTACTACAAGGACAGTCCCAATTCCCTCCACTCCATGGCAGTGACTTTGAGTTTCATCATAGTGATTTGAAATATTACAACCGAAAAAAATTCTTTGAAAAATATTTTCATTTAGGATTTTGACAACATAATATGTAGAAAATACTGCCATTCTTAGCAAGAAGTCATTGTCCTTTTCTGGGTTAAGACACGGTACTTATCATCCATAAATTTTTCATGAAAAAAAAATGAGGTGATCTGTATCACCTAAATGGACTGGAGTCATGGGAAGAATGAAATTTCTCCCTAGCCTAGCAGAGTGGAAAGTATATTAAGATATAGTATATTAAGATTCTTTCCTTTTCTTTTTTTTCTTTTCTCTC
>JAVSBS010008488.1:0-11060 GCA_033124195.1 Coracias cyanogaster
CCAGCATATGACTTACCTGTGAGCTTGTAGTTCGGTCTCATTCATTCGTGGAACTGGTTCAGTGGGTTTGCACCATTTCTGCAGCAAGGAAAGATACCAGCATTATCTGTCAGCTGAGAGGAGAACAAAAGTCAAGTCTTCTCAGAGTAAACCCTCTCTGTAAGCGCGAAAGCCCCTGAGGAGATGCAGCATTTCCTAAAAGTTTTAGCATTTTATTTAAATGTCCTTCATCTAGGAGTAGAGCACAGATAATCAATTTTTACTTTTTGGATGGCTATTATCTCTTGGCAAAATATTCTTTTTTGCTTTGCTCATCCAAACTTGCAGAATTCTTAATGTAGTTAGTGACAACTAACAAGTTAGTGGCTGGGACAACAGTGATTTTAACCATAAAGGTAGAGAGGAAGAGAAATAGAGAGTTAACACAGATGTGTGAGGTATGCGCACTATGATTAGCTTTAGTCACATATGGCCCTGTAATGCTTTGAAAATTGTCCAGAAGTATGTTGTCACAAGGCCAAAATGAATGCAAAAAATGCTGTTGTGATCTTTTATTGAATCAATGAAATTTAGATTAGGCAGATACTAAATTCCTATTTACACAACAGACCTTAATGGCTCCAAAGGAAGCACTCAAATGTATTTGACAAATAATCTCTATTTATGAAAGCCCCATAATATGCATTTACATAATCCCCACTTTATAAAGCTGTATCAGCTCTAAAGTTCTTTAGCTCAAGAGATACACCCCAGGGGATTAAAAGTACCAAACAAAGCAAAGGGAAGTAAAACATACACATGCACACATCCACAGACACGCACCACAGTCTTTAAGAGTAACATGCAGAGAAGGAGTCAGGGATGACACACCAGCTTTCCCCACACCCTCCTCCACCTTCCCTGGCCTTTCTGCATGTCCACAAACACGAACACGGGCACATGCACAACTCTGGAAGTGGCTCAGCACGATTTTGAGCCCGTGCATGACACCCCAGTGTCCCCGTGCATCAGGTCCCTCTCAGCCCTCCCAGCCTTTTTTCACAACCACAGTCCTGGTTATTCATGTTTGCCATCTACCATAACGAAATGAGTCCATACTCATGTTTTGGGATGTATGTAGCAGCTTTAGAAAGTGGCTGACTTGTCACAAACCCAGTGGGTCACGCATTTTATTCCTACCCAAGACAACTGGACACTTGCTAATATTCCCACGTGATGGATGTGGCATTTTGCTGTCGGAGGTGCTGTCCTTGAGATACGAAGTATGACAGGGTATAGATCTGCACCAAGCATGTTAATGTTGCTGAAGAGTTTGAATTTTAAAAAGCTGTTGTTTACTGTGGAAAACAAGCTGTCCCTGAAAAACTGATTCTCCAAAAGAACTGCAAGTTTTGGATACCGATTTGTTAACTTCTTTAATTCTACCCTGTTTAGCAACTGTCCATTGTTCAGGAACAAAATGTTATGACTCTTGTCTGGTGAAGCACTGGTTTTGCAGTTCTGATGGCTGGGTAAAGTATATATTGGATTCAGTCAAACTAGGAAAGGCAAAATACAGCAGAATTAATCTCCAGCTTCAGAGAAAAGCCTCCACGGCTTGTACGTTCTTAACCATGTGTGTGTCTTTCGTTTCAAACTCTTTCATTAACATTTATAATACAAATGAGAACATGGAAGCACAGAAATGTTAGCATTTACCTTCAGTGAATGCCGGCATTCAAGTGGCATGGAGTTTTGTCTGGAAAAGACTCATCCTCTCCCAAAGCTCCTGGGTTGTTACCAGGGAGCAATAGCCGGCGCGCAGCTGCACACCCAAGCCATCTTCCCACCTGGCCCAGTCCTTCTCCAGAAGCCAAATGGGATTTTTCTTGTTTGCCAGACCAGAAGGGCAGGGTCCAGTGTCCCCTCAGCTTCTGTTTCAGCCAGGGCTGAGGTGGATGCCTGCGGTGCTGCCAGGAGTCCTTGGCCCTGGGGAACACTTTCCTGCATAATGGCCAGTGAAATGCTTCACCTTAAAGCCAGACCTGTTCCTTGAGTGAGGTTTGTGGTAACAGAAGGGCTTAGTACTGGACTGCATCAGGTGCCTGAAGCACTAAGCATTTCTTCCCAAAATAACACAAAAGATTCGTAATTTCACTCTGTGCGTTCTGAGCTCCGTTCCACCTTAATAATGAAGCTTTTGAGTTAAGGTTTCCATTTAATGAGGCTCTTTGCAGTTTACATAAAACAACCACATGAATAAATACTCGGTTCAGAAAAGATAAGACCTGGGGATGAGTTTGGCGAGGGTTCAGCAAGGAAGATTATGCATACAGCAGATAAAGGTGTCTACGGTCGTGCCGTCACTTGATCTTGTCAATCTAATATCAACTCGAACATGGAGGAGGAGCAGCCGTTATTTTACCAGAGCACAGCGAGTAACGGGATCGCAGGAATCACCACACCTGGAGCTGGTCAAACGCAGGAGCTCTCACATCCCTCAAAGTCAGCCAGCAGTGACTGCAGTCAGTGTAGCAACCTGCAAAGTCTGAGAAAGGGGGGAATTACACGCAGAACGGTTCATCTTTTCATTGTACAAATAGGTTTGGTGTAGAACATGTCTATTCCTTCATTTTCCCCACTCCACTTTGATTACTCTGACAACGCACAGTTCCAGAGCTGGTCTTTGGATATTGACAGGGCGCACATCCCAGGCTGGCTGTCCAAACTGGGATGTTTTGGACAATGTACGGATGCAGAAGGACAGGGAGGCAGACATTGTCTTTGTGGCAAGGCTAAGGTGCGAGGGTTGGGAGATGAAGGGATGAATCCCTGTAATTTTGTTCTTACTACAAATGATGCCTTGTTTAAACTCTCCATCTCAGGTTTTGATCTGTTATACCGCTGGTAATCCATATATTATGCTCTGCTGGATTCAAAGCGGTATAATTCATCTCATCGTCAAGACAAAGACTCCTCCCTGTCTCCTGCCTGCACTGTTACTCTATCATAATTTTTCCACTTTTTGTGACTCATGATCTGCCCTGTTGTGGTAACTGAGGCAGAGGACAAGAGTTCAGAAGGAAGAAGAACATCCATTTTTAACGAAATTTTTACTTCTCAGGTAATCACCTGCTTCTGGAGAACAGCAATCAAGTGCCAGCCTTCAGACTACCCATCTCTGCTTCTCACTGCCTGTACCGCGGCACACCGAGGCCCCGACTCACTCTGCTCATCTCACACTGGGAACAGAGGCCTGGCAGCACAGGCTGGACCTCAGGAGCTGAGAGAGGTGATGCTGCTGGTGGCTCATTGCTGGTCTCATTCTCTCCTGAGAGGCGGATGCTGTCAGCAATTGAGGTAGAGGATCACGCCTGGGACAGCATGTCATCATGCCTGGGCTGTTTTGTAAGGATGATGCCACCAACAGATTTCATTTCTCCACTCCTCTTTTTGAGCCAAGCTGAATGATGAAAAATTTTGATGAAAAAGTTCCAAGACTCATCTCTGACTGACTCACCCAGTAACTTCTTCTTGTGTGCTGCTTCCCAGCAGTCTGTTTCTGTCCTGCCTTTGGCCGTTTCCTTACTCATTTAACCTCTACTTTCTTCAGTCCTGCAGGAAGCCCTTACAAGATGACTGGAGGGATACGCATCACAGAAACAACATAACACAGCTAGAGATGCAAGGTCTTATCTGGCAGACAATGATTTCTTGTGCAAACAAATAGTATTGAACTGAGCAGGAAGAGCAGGTGCTGTAAGGGACAAACCTTTCCAGCCATGATGCTGCACCAATTCGCACTATTACTGTTGGGATAGGAGGAGCTGAGGATGAGGAGCCTGCTTGGTGCTTTGGCAGGATCCTCAGTTTGTGAGTCATAGCTCTACTGGAGCCATACCAGCCCCGTGGCCAGACAAGCTTTGCCTTCATTAACTCTTTCCTGCAGGAGAAGCAGAAGCCAATTAATTACAACTTAGACTTTATTCCATTAAACTCCTCTAAGCTCCAGGGGAAGAGCCTTAAGACTCTACTCTGATCCTGTTGCCACTGACGCCAGTACAAAGCTCTCCACAGACTCAGATGGGAGGAGGTATTAATTCCACGTCTGCTTTCAGCCTGGAGAATGGCCACACTCAGTGCCACTGCTAGGAGGGCTGTCCCTCTGAACAAAGTCCCTCCTCCCCATCAGCACGTGCCTTACAGTGATGCCTTGTCTGCAGAGAATGATTTCTGCTGGTCCCAGTGGCACTGGACCGAGTGGCCATCCACCTTGCTCCTGTATCCTCAACATTCGTTCTGCTGCTCTCTATAAAGAAAAACCCTGAGCCTTTCACCTTCCAAGCTAAATGGACTTTAACTAATTGGATTTTCGAAGAGTGAGCATCACCTCTAAAATGACAGCCTTCAGCTCATTCCCAACAGTTACAGTTTTGCTTCTAGAAGAGATATCTCCACAAGCAGGGACTAAGTCACGGCACCACAAGCCTGGCTTTAGGTGGACAAATCTTAGAAAATAACTGATCCTCAATCTTGTTTTGATACACTATTTGTCTTTCACAGAGGTCAGAGGACTGAATGTATGTTGTCTGTGCCATACTGGACTGCACCGTTGACAAGGTGGATCCTGTTTTATTACAAGAACAAGCTAAATGCCATCATCTGGTACAACACCACAGACGTCTTTGCACGGGGTCTGATGCCAAAATGCCACATACTCTACAGTGCACAAGCAGCGATTTTTTATTCACAGGCAGATTGCTTAGGTATTTGGTGTGGAATAGGTACAAGGTGATAAAAAAGTGTATTACTTATACAGCGCACGAAAATGCAACAGGTCTTCTGGACACAGGACAGTATAGTTCAAAGTTAAATTTCTCTTTGTTCCTTGTGTGTTGCAAGTAGCTAATTGGCAAGGTCCCAGAACTTCTCAGACTGGTTACAGGACTGTCTCAGCTGAGCTCTGATCTGTGCCACAGCTTGTATTTCTTGTATTTTGTTTAGCTGCACTGTGGACTAACAAACTCCCACTGCAGTCAACAGGCCCTCAGAATCCGGTCTTTCTCTCGAGTCATGGTGCCATGATGTGCTACCTCTTCACTCTCACCACTGTTCTGAACACTTTTCTTCCCAGTCCCACTTCTTTGGGTCAATATTTGCTGGAACCTCATCAACAAAATTCTTAGCAGCAGTGCAGGAGACTTGCTTTCCTACTGCTGTAGTACCCAGAGAAAGTCATGTCACAGAAATGCTCGGATGCAGGTCTGTCCTTCCCAGGGAAAGGGGGTGGGACTGGGGAGGTGTCAGTCATTCAACACGGATACAAAAATAGAGAAGAGTTCTCAGTAAGACATTGGTTAAAGAAGTCGGAATACATAACAAAGTATGGAAGTGAAGAAAAATAGCTTAAATGGACATCACATTTCACCTTTCTTTCTTTTTCTGTCAATCCCTTTTTCTGCTGTCTAGTACATTCTCTTTTGGGGCACAATTCGGAATTGTTTAAATCCCCTTGATGAGCACTACCTCCCCGGGACTGTTTAATACCCAGGGTCAGATTTTCTACGGCTGCAGTGCCTCACCACAGCGTCAGTTGTTTCTACCAGGGGCGACTGGTGTGCCACACAGCCATGCCTTTGAGCTCCTGGCCCGTCAGCGATCGCTCAGGAAGACTCGACACTCTGCAATGCAGGTGCGCACACAATCAAGAAGCCAATTAAAGCAGCCAGGGCCAGAGTTCCCTTCTGACTCCTCCACAGGGGTGCGTGGCTCAAACAGCTTAATGAGATGGGACACCAGAAGCGCATCGCTAGGCAACATGGCACTGCTGGTCACTCTGGCCCCAAAGCAGCGGGCTGGCAAGCCAGCAAGAGGAGCAGCACACCATGACTGGCATCAGGAATGGGGCTGCAGTGGTAGAGATGCAGACAAAGCTGTCGGGAAGAAATCAAGAGGGAAGGTCCTGATGGAATGTGCTAAACAGAGAGACAGGCAGGAGCCTGGAGTGAGCACAGAGACGGGTGGTCCTGCCTGGAGCCTCGTGCCCTTCCTCGGAGGCTTCGTGGCTCCACCTGGGAGCAGCTACCTCCAAGCACGGGGGAAAGGTCCTTGCGTGCAGCTAAGTTACTGATATCTGTTAGAAGTACCTGGGTCTCAATTACAAACAAATTAAAGGAATTCAGCTCCTGTGTCTTCTCAGGGCTGGAACATACCTGAGTGCTGTCCTGTGACTGTTCAGTAAGCCCCTGTGCTGGCTCCTGGTGACAGCAACACAGCCTTCCTGGTGTGAGCAATTCTCCACTTCCTTTTCCATTACAAGAATCACAAGTTCAGGGGCTCTGCCCGTGCTGGAGAACACAGCGAGCACCCTTCCTGCAAGCCCGCAGAATGTGTGCTTCCCAGCTGTTCACAACTGCACCACTGTCAGCTACACACAGGCAGAACAACTGGCAGGCTTTAGGCGTCTCTTGCAGTTTGTTCCTAGGTGAAGCAAGGCCAACAAAATGGTGACACTTAGAGCCATCAGCTGCCTCAGAGAAAACACGGCCGCTGGCTCCTCTGCCAGCACTACGGGTGAGCGAGGCACCAATCACGCTTGCGGGAGAATTTTCTTTGTGTATCAGGTAGTGAAACAAACTTTCACTAGAATGTGTTCTTTTCACAAGTGATTTTTTTTTTTTTCCCCAAACTCCTGTTCTGAGATCTTACTTAAAGTCATGTACAGAAAGAAGGCAGGAGAGCGTTAGAAACCGCACCAGTTTGGAAGCTTGCTCCCTGCCCCGCCTGCACTGCTTCAGAGCTACCACCACTCTCCCCTACATTAGGTAGTATTTGCATTAGATACCTGACCTCTGGTTCTGATTAAATAACTTGTGTAATTAGATTGAGACATCTGCTTATCCCTGGGGGAAGAAATCCTTTTCAGCACTGGACTAAGTCTGATTTGGTTAATTACCTTAGCAGTACTGTATTAATTCATAGTTTCTTGATGGCAAGAAGCTGCGGTATTAGGTTTATTCGTCCTGGCTTTCGCAATACTATAGTAAGTCAGTTTAGGGATTAGGAATCAGGCATTGAGCCCAGTATTTCCCTCCTCTCTTCACTCACCTCAACACTCTCCCCTCGTTTTGCTGATTAAAATATTCCCTGTTTTGCTTGCCTGTTGAATACAGTTTCCAGGCGCTTTGTTTTACATGTAAGGATAATATATTCCCAGTGACTGCTACAAAGCAATGCATTCTGGGATACTTTGGAGTAATTAAAGTTCTCAGGGTTCTTTGGAGATGCGAATTTGTATCAACAAACAAACGCATTACTATGGGCACTGCCAGTTTTTCAGCTCATCCTCCAGAAGCAGCAGAGCCTGCACAGACGAGCACAGCGGAACGGACACACCAGGAGAGCGACACGAAGCGCACCCGGGTTTGCTCCCACGGTCCTTCTCCTCTGGTGGCCACAAGTTTGGACATCTGCTGGCACCTGGGCTGCAAACTTCCCCTGCGCTTGCAAGAAAGACAGATTCTGTCCTTTGGACAGTCGTGACCAAAAGTGAACAAACTCACGGGTGCTGAAAAAGAAGCACCTGAGCTTTCATCCAAGCTCAGAAAATGCCTTCTCAGAAGTGGGTGGCAGTAAGCACCGTGGACCCCGGCCCCGAGGCAGAGCTGGGGGCAGGAGCCGTCCCCAGGGCACGTGCCTGACTGAGCACCCCGAAGTGCGATGGGCTCCGAGCTGGTTATTTAAACAGGGTGGTCTGGGGGCCCCAAAGCACTGCTGGCAACAGTGAGGAGTGAATCAGGAGCAAAAGGACCATTATGCAACAGAGCATTTTTCTATCAACAGATGGAAATTCCTAATAAGATGTAAATCATCTGTTTGATAACCATGCCACTACAGAACTGGAGATTCAGGCTTCCCAGGGAAATTTCAATTCTCAGAACCATGTATTTACTATTTATATGACTTGCCAGCCTATCTAAGGGCTCATCCTTTTCAGAATGCTATACAGGCAGCCAGAAGGCGCTTTCACAAAGAATTGTTTGGACGCTTCTCAAAGGAAAAATATATTCAGTGCAGAACATAATTGTAACACTGAATCTGTGAGTTTTAGAAAGAGGTGATGGGGGAGGAGAGGCATAAGAACATAACATCGAATGCCTATAGGAGGTCATAGCAAAGATACCTTGTCCAGCAACAGAGGCATCGGCAAGACTGTCAGAACAGCACAAAGCTTGCAGCAACATGTCTCCAGAACGCTGTCCCGGAGTCTGACACTTCGCAGAGATTTCCCACAGTGGAAGTGGGGTTTGTTATTCAATAGCTCTTGGGTGGCTTTTTTTTGTTTTTCTTCCACAACTTTGTCCAGTTTATTTTTTAAAATTTATGTAGGACCTTCAGCATCCACAACACTCTGCAAAGATTTCTGCAGATTAATGACACACTGTGAAAAGAACCACCTTCCTCTGTTTAAAGAACCAGAGCCAGTGAGCAAATCACCTCTCGGTGACTTCTTCACGCTGCTCACGATTTCAGAGACTGCTATAATTTTGTCCCGCAGTCACCTCTTTCCAGGCTGAGGAGTCACAGTCGGTGGAGCTGTGCCTCCTACAGATGCTATCCTATACCCTTGATCAGCCCTGTTGCACGTTTCTGAATATTTTCCAAGTATACAAATGCTTCAACAACTAGGATAGCAAGAATCAAATATCACCTAATAAATTTAATATCACCTGGTTTCTGTGGCCTGCGTTCCTAGGAATACTGGGCTACCCAAAGCAGCGGTCAGGAGAGAAGTGCCTCCCAAGAGCTGAGACTGCTACGAGGTGAATACGTTCACTTTTGAAAGATGTAGAGGCAGTACAGCTTAGGAACAGTTTGGGCTTGGTTAACTCTAAAGTAGGCCTTTGCTGGGCAAATGGTGTAAATAAGCTTTTTCGCATTTCTTCTGGGGGGAAAAAAAAAAAAAAGAAAAAGAAAAAAGAGGGGAGGGAGGCAACCACTGCAAAAGAGGCAGAAGCAGCAGGAGTGTTTCTCACAGCCCCCCACAGCACACAGCAAACTCCAAGGGCTGGCTTCCCGGCAGACCACTTCCAGTTTCAGCCAAGAAACATTTTCCCTCCACTCTTTTTTTAGGTCAGAAGGTGAGTAAAGGTTGGATTTTGTCCTGGGTACTTTTCTTCCCTTGTAGCTTTTACATAGAATCATGAAATATAACTGGATACATTTCAAGCAAGACAATGGATTACCTTGTACCGACGTGCAGGCCCAAGGTGTCTATTATTTATAGACCTCATTTTCTTGTAGCAAATTTGCATAGATGAACTGCTGGTGGCTGACAGGCCTTAAAGCTGTGAGGCTCACAAGTCATCACAGATACTGGAGAGTAGAATAATTCAGCAGCCAGGTATCACTTTGTGTTATGCTGCATCACAACCTCTGCATCGCTGGACGGAACCAGCCTGGCCACAGACTGTGGAAGCGAGTCTGGAAAAAAAGGGGCAGAAGAAAATTTTGCCAGAAAGCTGAGACTGCTCAGTTCTGGAGGGGTTATTTCATTACTCCTCACATCACTTTGGCACTACGACTGCTTAGCAGGTACAGCGGAAATGTCCAGATCTGCCCATGCTGTGCAGCTCCAGCATGTTTAGGGGGATTCAGAATTCCACCAGGGACCTGACAGAGCTCTCCTGCACACGTCACCTGGAGTAACTTTCAGCCTGAGAGAAAGCAAACTGCTTTGGCACAAACACTCCTGCACCTGGTCTGAAACAGATGCTGCTGGTGTTAGCAGGGCGGATTGCTCCTGTTGTCATCAAACGAATTAAAAGTATTGATCTTCCAGGAGCCAGAGTGTGTGTTTGAGGGAGACTCGTCATTTCCCTCACTGATGACATCTCAGAAGGTCATCTGAGGATGAGGCTTACCAGTGCACATGGCAGGAGAGGGATGTAGCTGCTCCCAGGCTTCAGCTCGTCCCTGAACACCCGTGTCCAGGCACCACTACTGTAAGAGAAATGGGAAAGCGCAACATGTACCTGTTCCTTGGAAGAAGATTCCACAGAAGCCACAAGAAGCTGGTAGCTAGTGAGAATGGGTCAGTGGCTTACTTTTGAAGAGCTTCTGCAAGGAAAAATGCTGAATTAAGAGCAGACCCCGGCTTGCACGAGCCAGCTGCTCAGTCACAAAGGAGGGCCTAAGCAAAGTTAGATCCAATTGTACAAACTTGGCTCATGTATGATAAATCCAGCTTTGCTTAGTTAATCCTCTGATTGGTTTCAAGGCCTTGCAGAGACTGAAAGGCTATTAAGAGATTTGTGTTGGTAGTGCTTCCCAGTGCGGGCACTGTTTCCTCTGCTGCTAACCTGACGTTTACCCAGTCATGACCTGAGCCCCTTCCCAAGTGCAGGGCAGCCCTTAAACCCTCCATTTAAACTGTATCAACATTCTCTTTGCTGAAATTCCATCTGAAGGATTAACACTCACATACAAGCAAAGGCCGAATAGACACTCGCTCCAAGCACGATCATCCTCCCTCGTGTCCATCCCTTGAGACTCATGTATCTCCAGAGATGGTGAAAATGTGCTGAAGGGCCAAAGGGTCTCTCATTGCAGCCCTCAGGAATTGCAGCCCAATATGCTTTGTTTTTTCCACTGTAATTTTCCTCTTGATCCTTCTGAATCTCACCTTAAGCAGTTTGTGTCTCCTGTCTCACAGAGAACTGGTGCTGCCCTACTGGTGCTCAGTCTGGCAGAAGCCCAGCAACACATCCCTGGTTGTTCCCTGTCTCACTCCTTCAACATCCCCAGCTCTGCTTGGATGGGATGCAATATGCTGAGTGTGCAGACCTGAAACGCTTGCTCTTGCCTTTGACTGCTCATGTGCCTGCCTGTTTTCTCCAGCACCTGCCTCCTCATGTCCAGATTCAAACTCCAGATAATGTAACCCTGCTAGCCTCCTGGGCAGAGCTGTGTATGCTGGGAGAAACGCTGGCCTTGAAAAGTGGGTGTGAGTCTATGGGATTCTTCAGATGCTTTCTGCTACTGGGATTGTCTGGAAGAGGCTGAAGTCTGACCCTCAGTTA
>JAVSBS010008489.1:0-23256 GCA_033124195.1 Coracias cyanogaster
GTCCATCCATTGAAGATGTGTGCATCAGGAGATCAACAGGAGGTTATGGCCATCTGCACAGAGGAGCAGTGCCCAGGGACATAGCTAGGACCAAGGTGGGGGCAGGGAGAAGCTTCATGCCAGCAATGTTTACGAATGAAAGGACCGAGCTGCTACTTCAGCCTATGCTAGCTTTTCAAAATCCATCCTGAGACAAAAAGAAAAAAGGGCAGAGAATGAAATTCCCATTCCCTTTTACCAGTAAAACTGTATTTGATACAGATGACATTCTTTATTCTTTTTTTCCCAAATCTTATAAAAACTCAAGAGTTGCTACTTTTTGTACATTGTTGACCTCCAAAGGTTGCAATGCGCTGGGTGCAGAATCGGGGATTCGCTGTGTCACTCCTATTGGGTCTGGCCTTGGGAACCCTGCACAGCTGAGCAGTCGAGTTTGGATAGGCAGGAAAAAGGGTTGGCAGGACACGGCTCTCATTCTGCCCTGTGTCCAGGCTCAGCGCCAAGGAAAGGATGTATCTCTTTGGAAAAAAAAAACTCATCCCATCCTTGACCAGTCATTCCCAAATTGTGTCAAAATAAATCTGAAGGGATAAAGCTAGGCTTTTCCTCTGATTACTACAGCAATAGCACATGCCTTGAGTTGTCACTCTATAGGGTTGGTTGGAGAAAGGTAACTTTACAGGGAATAACGAAACGTGCATTCCGGGTTTGACAGTTCCCCAGGCACAGGGCAGAGCTGATAGCAGCCGCTCCCTCTGGGGCCCTGCCAGCCTCGGCACCTACAGACGGGTCCCAGCCCGGGCCTCGGGAGCAAGGCAGGAGAGGCAGCAGCAGGACACAGGGATGAGGGCTGCAAAGGGGATGAGGAGCGAGGAGGAGGCAGCCTCGGTAGCGCAGGCTCTCCTGGCACGGGGGTCCTCTCTGTTTTCAGCTGTAAACACAGTACAGCGGTGCCAGGCCTGGGCTGGAGCTCCCGGCGGGTCACAGTGTAACAAACATAACGAGCTTAGTTCTGCTCGTCCGAGTTTGCAGCACGTGTAGGCCCGGCGCCCGCGGCCCGCAGGCGGCTCACGGCTGCAAGGTGACGGCCGGCGCAGGCCAAGGCCTGCAGCCTTCCCGGGGGCCGTGCCCCTCCGGAGTGGCGGGGCGACAGGACAGCGGCCGGGGCGGGGCCACCCCCGCGGGGAAAGGCGAGCGTGGGGCCGGCCTCCCCGGCCCTGGGGCAGCCGCGTCCCCACGCACCCGCGGGAAACACCTCCCGGGCAGCGGCAGCCCCCGGCCGGCTCCCCCGGCAGCGCGGGCCGCCCATGCTCTGCTCCGCCTCGGCTCTCCGGGCCCCCGCGCCGCTTCGCCGATGCCGTTCTCGGGCGAGGAGCGGAGCCTGCAAGGGATCTACAAACCGGCGGGGCCGGCGGAGGGCAGGGCGGCCGGCGGGGCGGCCGTTCGCACCGAGTGCTACACCAACCGCTCCTTCGTCTACGACGATGGCAGCGCCCACAGGTACCGGCTGGCGGGACCGGGGCCGTGCGTGTCCGAGCGGGGTGTTGGGTCACCGGGAGCCGCCGCTGCCGCCGTCGTGGGGCTGGGGGACCGCGCACCTCCCCGCCCTCCCCCCCGTGCAGAACCGGGGCAGCCCCTTCCCGGGCCGGGACCCACGCGGGGGGAGCCGGATCGGGCCCGGCAGCACCCTTTCCCGTGCCCCGAGCCTGGAAGAAAGTTTCTGGGATGCTCTCGGGTCTGGTTGGGGTACCCTGCGAACCCCGCTCTGGGCAACGTCGCCTCGGGAGTCGGGAAGCGAGGGGCTGCCGGGGACAGGGGCTGCTCGGAGCTCCCCGAGTTGCTCCCGGCCTTGGGAAGCGGGGCGATGCTGCCCCGCTGCCTGCCCAGCCCGGCCGAGGCTGAGCTCCCGGGATGGGTCAGGCACTGGTTTTGGGGAGCTGGTTTGGCTGAGCCCAGAGGCCACCCCAAAGCCAGAGGACTAAAACGCAGGCAAAAAAAAAATCAGTATTTCCATAAGCGCGTGGTGCCAGCTTTGGGCTCTTTTGATGCTAAAGTTACATTGTCCAGTACAAGGGAGAGGCTGAAGAGCCCATCCAAGGGGATCACAGAAACCCAGCGCTGCTCTCCTCGGTGCCCAGGCAGCAGCAGACGTGTCTCAGAGAGGGACAAGTGTTTGCTGCTGAGCGATGCTTGCTCTGCCTGATAACTCCTTTACATTATCCTTGATGTGATTTACCTTTCCTAGTGTGGCTCTTCCGAGTGTCGCATTCATCAAATGTCAGCTGAAATGGGCAAATGAAGTGCTTGTATCAATTAATTCTTGGCAGATAAGGACCTTGGTTGGGTTTGCGCCCTGGGATAGTCAGTGGAGGTTTTCTACGTTAGCATCTGCTTGCTGTGATTTAGGGAGACCAGCTTTTATTCCTCAAGGCTTAGATGGGAGAAGGAGGAACAGTCTATTGGGTGAACTCTTCCAGTACATCACCACTGACTAGGTAATTGGTAAGATCCTTGAATATTGGTTCTTGGGATTAAGTCCCTCGTCATTTCCCCTGTTGTCCTCTCTGCCAGAGGCACAATGTCTGATCTGGCCAAGGTGCCGTGGTGCCTTGGAGCCAGGACCACCCAGTTCCTGAGAGCACTGGTTGCCTTGGGCATGCCGGGGGGGCTGCAGAGCCCCAGGGCCTTCACCAAACCCAGTTTCCTCATTTTGCAGCGGTACTTGGTGTGTTTGCAGAAATGACGACCTTGAGGAGGTTATCGAACGCGTCTGCGAGCGCGGGGAGATCGAGATCAGGGTAGAGACGGCAGCTTGCAGAGGGTTTGGACGCCAACATTATGGGAAAATGATGAGTTGCTCAGCACTGACAGCAGTTATTGCTCCTTATTACTTCCACTGCAGCGAGTGCTGCTCAGGGTCGTTTATCCTCATCTAACGCGCAACAACAAAATCCTTGTACAAAGGTCCTCCCCTCTGTCTCTTTTGATCTGAGTAGAAGAGCTTTGGTTTCTAATTATTGTTATACAGCTCAATGTGTTTCTAACCCCCTCTGGCTCCGGAGAGGTTGAAGTGCTGTTCCTTTCCGTGCCTCATCTTGCTTACCTCCCCGCTCAGCCCCTTTGCTGCTCTTCCAAGGGTATTGAACGAGCTGGTTGGAGCCGTCAGAACTCGGCAGCCTGGCCCGTAGCTGCCTGTTTCCCCAGCTCCAGCGTGGAACAGCCTGGATCTCTGGTGTGTTTTTTCAGTGTTGTTCAGCTGAAGAAGCAGAAAATGATTGTTGTAAAATGGCTAAAGAGGACTGTGCAGGAGCAGGTGGAACAATGAGTACTGTCTCCCCTATTAAATGATCCCAGGGGCCCACTGGCTTTATCTGCTGTTGGATTTCTGTTTCTGCAGCTTGGACTGGGGATGCACATCCCCTTTCAGTGGGTGATCATCCACATTTAACAACCTGCTGTCCCCCAACCTTTGCCTGCTACTAGAATTCCTCAGCTCCTGCAAGTTTTACCTCTGTTCAATTGAAAGGGCCGTGAAGGCAGCACCCTGCCCGTGTCTGACATGGGGTTTGTGGCTGATGGGTCCGTGGTCCGCAGGGCAGAGAGGGCTTGGGTGTCCTACACAGGCTCCTCGGATTGTCTCCGCTCCGTGCTTCCAGGTGTGCGCTCGCAGCTGTAGGTGTGATGGCAGACAAGCAGCCCTGTCACCAGAGCTGTGCGCGAAGGATGCGAGAGCCAGAATGTATCTGAGCAGCAAGGATGTAGAACATGGTCAACCTACCTTCTGCTAAATGTTCAAGGGGACTTCAGCTGGGGTGGCCCTATTGGAATAAATGGAAGCCTCAATTATCCTCTTGCTTAGCAAATTTAGAAGTGGCTTAAAAGCTTTTGAAGAGAAATTCCATCTTCTCAGGTGTCTGAGCATGGAGGTGTGTGTGTAACTGTCCGCGTGCTTTCTCCTGGCCCTCTTTATAAGGGGACAGTGGTCCTGCAAGTCCCTTCCAGTTGGAAAGCAAGGGGTTAACTGTAAAAGCTCTTGAAAGTATGTTTGGAGAGCAAATACACATTCCTGGCCCCCAGAGGGTACAAATAACCTAAATTTTACTTTCCTACCTCATGGGAAATCTGGGTAAATGTTTGTACAAGGAGCTAGTCAGTCATTTAGGGGAATAGAGGATTTCCTCCGGCCAGCAGCTCCGCTTCCTCTGCCTTGCCCATGTAAGGGCACCCAGAAGAAGCAGTGATGGATGAGCGGCCATATGGAAGGACTCACGCAAAAATATCCTGCACAAGGAAGGGAGCCTGCGGGAGAAGCCGGGACGTGCGAGAGGAGGCTTGGGGTTTCCATCTTCTGCCTCCTGCTACTATGGCTTATTTAAGAAGAAAAAGGTGAAAGGCGGCGACATGCGCGATGATACCTGGAGGAGCTGTTTAGGAAGATCGCATCTTTGCATTAGACGTATGTGGCTTTTCTCATGTCTGTTTTAAATGTTTCTCACAGGAGATCTGTCTGTCTGCAAGCCTGCACCACGCTGCTTAGGCTCCGTGCTGCCATTTATACCCAGAGCAAAGAGTAGATGTGCTGTGCCAAGCAGGGTGGGCGCGGGTACCTTGCCGTGGGCTTGGGAGCAGGACGTGGAGGGAAGGTGGGTCCCATCTGGAGCGGCTGCTCTAGCGCAAGTCCTTGAGAAGCCAAGGTTGGAGACTGGAGAGCAGCAACCGGAGGGACCTGTGAGCCCCGCTGGCACGGCAGCTCTGGATGTGCTTCTGCAGTGCCAGCTAGAGAGGGCTTGGCTTGATGGGGGCTGTGCTATGGTGGGTCTATCCTCAGTCCCACCCAACTGGGCAGCCAGGACTGATCATACATTCTGGCCCTAGAAGTCACAGCAAGATTTGGAGCAGTGACAGCAAAATTAAAGATACCCATAGGCACCTTCTGCAGCTCTGGTCAGAGCTTCTGTTTGTGTCCAAAGGCAGGTGTTTGCCTGCTGTCCTTGCCAAACCCAAGGTAACTGGTGGGTTCCCAGGACTGCGTCTCTATGAGAAAGGTTGGGAAAGCTGGTCTGAATCCATGAGGGATATGAATTAAAAAAAAAAAAAAGGGGAAAAAGCACTGATTAAACTGGGTACTTGCTCAGTGTGAGCACTCTCATCCAGACTTGGGTTGCCTCTCCCATGGCTTCTCTTGCTACACTTTAGAGGTACCAAATGGAGTGTCTCAGTTTACCACAAGGATGGTCCCTGCAGAGAGCCTGTTGTTGTGTCTTAAGTTTTCTGGTTTCTGGAAATGAATGGAGAGATGCTTCTTTGGCAGAGCTTGCACTGAATGTAGCTAATTAATTACCAGTTCCTCCAGGCAAGATTAGACATCTATCAGCTTCCAAAAAATCAGCCTTGCAGATTGCAGCAACTGTTGCTCTGGCTGCCCATGGGGATCCTGGCCTCACTGTTCCAGGAGGAATTGCAATAGGAGCCATAAACCCACAAGGCTAAACACCCTTATTTTCACAGATAAGAAGGAATTTTGCTCTTGTGTTCCCCAGCTGATTAGGAAGGGGAAGCATGTGGCTCTGGCAGGAGTCTGAAATCCAGGGCTCGACAGGGCTGTCAGGAGGTCGTGCTGCAAAAACTGCCGCAGGAGAGCACCCGCCAGCACAGCTGGGTCAGTGGGAAGAGGTCTTGGGAACCCTCCTGCTATTCTATTTAACAAAGGACCCCCGGCATGCTGAGTGTCCTCCTTAGAAAGTGCCTTTGGGTTCTGGCACATCTGTGTCACCCTTCGCTGGAGAACAGCAAAGTAGGTCATTGCCTGTGCTCAAGGCTCTTTGTGCTCTGCAAAAATATTTACAGCATCTATTTGAATCCTCCCAGTTCTCCATCAGCAACCTCTTCCTGACCTCCACGCCTGGTTCCCAAGTGCTGCGTGCAATTTGTTTTGGAGCCTGTTAGCATTTCTCTTGCATCCATGCCAAACTGTGCTGGAGTGTGGAACATCTCATTCATCCTTCTTATGAATAAAACCAGGCAAAGAGCCATACTGGGTCTGAGCACAGGTGCCTGTGGCCTCGTGTCCTGTGACACTGGCTGGCGACAGGGACAGAAGAACCCTTCCCAGGGCTGTACTGCTGCAGCCTGTTGGGTCGGGATCCTGAGCTGGAGGTTGTACCCAGCGGTTGTGCTTGGAAGACATGGCTGGATGCTTCCCCTGGGATTTGCTTGGTCCCTCTTGAACCCGCGGGTACTTCCTGCCTCCTCAAGAGGATGCGACTTCTCTCGTGTAGCTGCTCTTTGTGACAACACGCTGCTTTTCCTTTGAGCCTGCTGCCCTGTGATTTCCCTGGGCTCCTGCAGCTCTTGTGATGTGCTTGCTCCCTCATCGTCTGCTCTGATTTCACCTGCCTTTCATCATGTCTCTTTCCAGGCTAAAAACTCCTCCAGATCTATTTAGTCTCTCCTTGTACAAAACACTTTATAACCCCGTCGTTATCTCCTTGCCCTTCCCTGTGCCGTATCATCTCTGAAGAGGGGAATGAGAGCTGCGTGTGGCTCCGCGGTGGGTTCAGCTGTGGTATAACAGCCTCTCCTAACGCTTTAGGTTTTGACCACCACTGACAGTCAGCTGCTGGCTTTGTGCTATTAACTACTGCGACTTTGGCTCTTCTCCGAGTGCTCATTTGCAGACCTTCTAGTGCCTCTTCAGGAAGGTGATTCCCCCCTGCCCCCTTTTAGAATAGTTGGCATTTATGGATGCTAACTTTCATCTGACATTTTATCAGTCAGTCAGTGCTGCAAGATCCTCCTGCAACTGTTCACAGTCAGGTTTAGGTTGGACCATAGTGGATAGTTTGCTGTCATCACCATCACTTTTGAATCCGTGGAACAGAAGAGAGCCTTGTGGGACCTCACAGAGATGTTTGCTTCACTGTTCGCCTTCTGTTTGTCTCCTGTCTTCTAATCCAGGAGACACATCCCCCTTCGTCCCATCACATCCTGGTCTGGCAGGAGACAAACCTGCCTCTTGGGGTTTATTTCTGTAAGTCTTTGTATCCTTGAACAGTGTGAAAAGACTTTTTCTCCTCCCACGTCTCTCGCTATTATTTTCTGCTTTCAATAGAAGGGAGTGTTCTGCAGGGGTCTGGAGCGCGGAGAAGTTACTTCTCCCTGCTTCATCCCTAGATGCTTGTAGCAGTTTGGGGCTGCGCAGAAGGGAGAATTTTCCCAGCAGATCATTAGCAAGAATTAGCACTTTCCTGATTTTATTTTATTTTATTTTATTTTATTTTATTTTATTTTATTTTATTTTTTTTGGCACGAGCCTCAAACATACTAGGCACTGGCAAATTTGGTAGAGGGTATAACAGCTTGGGGTGAGGGGAAGTGAGACTGCGCCAGGACCGTGTGCTGTGGGATGCCAGATACGCTCCTGTGAATAATGATTCTGGAGAGTTACGAACTCTGCCTTGAGAGCATCTCCGTGCTCATCCTGATGGGAGCTGGGAACCGATAGCGTTGTCCTGCTTGCAACCGGCCAGCTGCCAAGATGAGGGTTTTGCCTGGTTCCCAAGGTGGAGAAGGTGACATTGGTGCCAGGTAAGCTCCATGTGGGAAGGGAAGCCCCAGGGGAAAAAAATGTGGATTGGGCAATGGCAAGAGGGCAAAGGACTTGTCAGGCTGACTTTAGCTCGAGGTGAGCTTTTCTGTCCCCTGGGCTGGAACAGAAGGGCTGCTGCTACCTGAAGTAGAGTCCACTAGGAAGAGTGAGACTGTGATGGAGCATTAGGATTTGTGAGGAGTAAGAAGTGTCCTTGTGGGGGAATTATAACTCATCAAGACTCCCTTAGCTTTCTGGCCTTCCTCATGATGCCAGCTTCTGGAGCGGGGACCCGTGGGACAGCCAGCGGTTAAGTCTGGGTGGTGAGTGGAGCTGCAGTGGGTTAAATGGTACCTAATAACTGTGAGCAGAGGAGTGGCTGAGGTGTAGAGATCTGCTGTAATGTTGGTAGGAATTATATTCCCCTTCTTAAGCAGGTAATAGTGGAGGGTTGGCTACTGACTCCAGGAACAGCACCGGAGGCTGCGACAACTGAATTACTCTCTTTCTAGTTTAATAATCTGTTTAGGTTTAAGATTTTACATGGTTGCTTGGCATGAATCATGAGCCTGGTGTTATCCCTGTGTGCAGCAGCACCCTGTCATTAAAGGCCGGGTGGTTTCCCAGGGGAGCCTGGTGTGCACAGCCTCCAAAATCCCTCGTGGGACGGAGGGGTGCCGCAGTGAGGGATCGTTGCTCAATTCCAGTGGTGTGAGTCCTGGTTGCTTGTTTTCTTGAGCATTGGGGATGATTCTGCTTTTCAATGAACTTGCATGTGCATCCAGGCCACCTTGAAAACCCAACAGTGTGATAAGGAGGAAAAAAAAAAGGGTCATGTCATTGCTGGGGCAGGGCTGGGTGCTCTGGGAAGCCTGCTTCTCAGCCTATAGCTCCTACAAGGAAGATATAGTTTAATGTTGAATCCATAAATAGCCCTGGAGATCGCTGGGTCAGGAATTTCCCAGCAGGGTTAGTGGCCTTGGCTCGGCAGGCTGAGTATATTTTGGATTTGCCCATCCTTCCGAGGCTGTGCACCACCGAGATGCTGGGAAGAGTGCGGTGGGATCTCCTGAGCCTGTCCCTGGTGGAAAGGGTCAGGATGGATGAGTGGCCACAGGAAGAGCTTGACTCAAGTGTCTCATGCATCCTGACCCTGGGTGCAGATCACTGGTGTAAGTGACGGGGCTCTGGCAGGGAGTCAGCACCGGGTGAGGAGGTGTCCGGTCCAGCGGGTCCTGCTCTGCCCCAGCACCGACCGAGGGCCTGTTCCTGGCACCACTTTTTTCCTGAGTTCCTTGAATTCCACTTTCTGGTCCCAGCCAGATGGTCCTCAGGCCCCCGGTGCTTGGCACAGCAGGGACCTGTAGGTGACAGACACGGTGCTCACAAAACTAAAATCTGGAGAATTCAGTGATGCCTGGAAGCTGCTGGGCTCAGGAGCTGGAGCCCAGGCTGGGTCCCGGCACTAGCCACCGCAAACGCTCTCTTCAGCTTTTTCTTTTGGTGTTACTTAATATTGCCAAGCAAAGACGAGGAGATAAATGACTTTTTCCTTCCAGGAGGCTCTTTGAGAGAGGTAGAAACGTATTTATGGCCAGAAGTTGGGGGATGTTTTTTGCATTGCAGCATTGCCTGCAATGCACTCTTGCTAAAGGACAGGGTTTGGGGTTGCTCTGGGTGGCCCTTGGCGCATGCCTTCTCCTGTGCTCCTCATCCCCTTCCCCATCACCGTGCCCTGCCATCTCCAGCCTGCTCTTTGTCCCACATGGTTTCAGCGGTCTCACAACCTCTGCAAAAGGGAAGGGTGGGACATGCAATGCCAGAAGTAAAATAGTGACGGTTAAACTCAAACCTTGGTGCATGTGTGGAAAAGGCTCCCAAGGCTGCAGGTGGCCCTTCTGCCACCTCCCCACCATGGCACATACCTGTGCAGGAGTGCAGGGCCTGGGTGCTCAGGAAGGCACTGGGATCCAAGCAGCGTGCTGCAGAACGAGGTGCACGCCAGGAGATGAAACCTGGCCGTGTGCCACCGTCTTGCTTCACCAGCATGGCAGCCCCAGCCCAGGCATGAGGAGAGGGAGCCGGTGCCTTCACCCACCAGGAACCAAGGGTGTGTAGGAAGTGCTTCTCCTCCTTCCATTCTCCCAGTGGTATTTAGGCTTCACAGTCACCGGGGACATCAGCATGACTTGTTTACTGCTGCTGGAACCCCCTCAGCACTTCTAGGGCCCCCCGCTGCAGGGTGCTCTTGAGGAAGGGGTTGGAGGAGCCAAGGACACTGCCTGCCTGTGCCACCCGTGTGCTCCTTGTGCTGCTCTTGGCATCAAAGAAGAGTGAAAAGGCTTCTCAGCAGGGCTTTGCCTGCCGTGAGTTTTACCCGGTTGAACAAAGCGTATGTGTGCATCAGGCTGGAAGGGAATGGGGAGAACTGGGGCTGAATTGCTAATACGAGGCTGTCTAATACGTAAACTGGCTCTGGACCTGGGAAGTACAATTTCAACTTCTATCTTCTAGAAAATAGCATTGCCAGCGGGGAGAAGGCTTGTGGAGCTTTGTACTGACTCATGCTTCCTGTTCCTTTTCAATGTGAAATACACAAAATGCTAATTTTTCCATGAGGCCTGCGGTGCTAAATTGCCTCCGCTTGTTGAAAACGAAGCGATGGATGGATTTGTCACAGGGCTTTGTGGTTCTGTGGAAGTTTTGAGCAGCAGCAGCCCCCGACATGGACAGTCCAACTGTCCATGGAGGTGCGAATTTGGATGCAGGGGTTTAAGCTGAAAGATTGAGAGCTTCATGTCTCGCATGTATGTTTGTGTGTGTGTGTTGTACCCACAAAATGTGACTTGGGCCAAAGCTGCTCCGAGTGTCTCGAAATAATGACTTCGTTGCTATGATGGGTCTGTTCATGTCCCTTGGAGTGCTTTAAGCTCTTTGAATCAAAAAATATTAAACCCACAACCATTGTACAAGTAAGCAGAAGCTGACAAAACAATTAAATGAAATAGAAGTGGGTTGCATGTGGATACAGAAGTTTGTGAAGTAGAGAAAATGACCTCATTAAAGGAAGTAAGCCCTCCATTTTTCCCTGAGTCCCTTTTTCTGTACCAAGCTCAGGGCGTTGGTGCCTGGGGCTTTAGTGCCAGTCTTTTTAGCTCCTGTTCGTGTGTTATCAGAGAGTAACTTCATAAGTTTATTAGTTCATCCTTCCTGTCCCCTGGTTTGATCTGTGGGGTTACCCAGAATAAATGCTCCTTTCACATGGTTGTTCCATGCAGGTGCGGCAGGAGAAGGCTCTGCTCATGCAACCGGCAGCGTTCGTGCTGTGTTGGTTATTTTAAAGGCTGGGAGTCATTTGGATTGCAATGACTTATCACTTGGTCATGGGACTTGTGCCTAGAAAATGGAGGAGATGTTTTTTATGTTGTGTTTTTGGGAGGAAAGAGCCCTATCACTTGGCCTGTGTGTGTGCTCCTCCCCAGCATGGCTCCTCTCTGAAGGTTGTTCTGGCAACACCTCTGGACACATCATCTGGGTTCCAGGACTGCTGATCTCTAGGAACGGTATCAACGAGTCACTGTATGACCTCTGGGGAGGGAGAGGGGATGGTGGCGTAAGAATCTGGTGCTCTTCCTCTGACAAGCTGAGACATACCTGGCAGCGATGTTGACTGGTGCTCAGATAGAGATGAGGAACACGCGCTGCTGAGGCAGTGGCACAGAAAGTGGTTCTGTGCCCGAAATGAGCACCCCAACTCCTCCACGGCAACATCCCTGCAAGGAAATCCTGCCCTGAAAGAGTCTGAGGCATGGTTGGTGTCTGGGGAAGGGTGATGCTGAGGTGTTGGGAATTATCTTGCATGTATGTTTGCTCATGTTAGTGCAAATCTGCTGCCTTCCTTCCCTGTGTGGTCTCTGCCCTCTTCTCCGGCTGGGCTGTGCCATGCCAGCTCGCTGCCCCTCCTTGCCAAGAGCGCAGTGCCAACGCCGGCAGCAGTTGCGTGTTGCCAGCGTGGGAAGGGGCTGCTGCCTTCCAGCCCAGCTTTGGAGACCGAGCATGCGTCTCCCCACGCACTCGGGCCATTAGGAGACCCCACAGGGATGTCACTCAGAAGCAAAAAAACAAAAAGAGAAGGGGGAACAACTGTAACCCGGTAACCATAAGAGCTGTGGGAGGAGAAGCAAATAGAAGATGATTGTATATATTTTAATAAATATAGAAGAAGAAAGGGCAGAATTTCCTGTACGGCTTTGTTCATCGGAGAGGCTCTCAGAGCCTGGTAGCAGCTGAGCTTGCCTTCACTGGTGGACCAGGGATGAAGGACCAGATGCTGCAGCCACAGCTGGTGAAACACTGTGGTGGGAAGCAGAGGACATGGCAGGGTCCTGCTGTCCTGGGAGCCTGGCTTCGAGTAAGAAGTGTCCCATCGCTTGAGTGCAGTCTAGACACTGTTGCCCTGTGATGGGTCTGGGCCAGCAAAGAGCAGCTGGAGGCTCCAGCCTCACCAGTGCCCATTTACTGCCCAAAAGGCTGGGTTCAGCCTAGCCACGGTGATGGCCAGGCTGCTTTGCCTAACAACAGGTTGTGCTGCAGCCCTACATCTCTGCCAACAGCAAGAGAAAGGTCAGACCCTGCTTGTGACTCTTGCTCCACCATTGCTCTCAGCCAGGGTGGTGACAGAAGAGGTGACAGGAGGGAGTGGAGCAGCAGCTGGCTGCAGTGTTGCAGTACGTGCTGGGTACCAAAGCTTAAGGAAAAGTGGCTTCTCCTGGGGAAGGGATGTTGAGATGGGACACGAGGTACTTGCCTTCCTGGCTATACATCCAGACTCCCTGGACATCCTCCTGGGGAAAGGATGGAGCTGGGACAGACAGCTGCTGGCAGCACCTCATGCCTCTGGCTCCTTCTAGAGCACTGAGTAGTGGGAAAGGAGGGATTTAGACTGTAGGTTATGCAAGAATTTTCCCCAAATGTAGGTTCTTCTGTTTGTGCACCCCAGACCCTAGAAGGAGGAGAGGAAGGGCATTCTGGGAGAGTCTTCAATAGTTTTTGCTGCTGACAGAGCAGCGGGTGTCACTGAGGACTTTGGAGCTCCTGACAGTACCTAGCAGGTAGGGGCAGTTACATCGTGCAGGTACCAGAACGTAGGGTTATGGCATCTCCTGATGACTCCGGGTGGTTTGGGATTGGTTTGTGGTGGGAAGCAGGAGGATGCTCTGTGGTTTCTGTGGTGCGTAGTCCGCAAGGAAGCAGAAGAGGAACTTGGGTTGTATCCTTCCTCTTCTTTGACACATATAGTCAAAGATAATAACAAAAATAATCCTAAAATACTTTGCAATAAGCTCCCAGCCCGTGGGGTTTCCTCTGAGGCAAAGCTGCCTCTTGGGTGCCCAGCCAGCCTCTGGCAAGCTCCGCAGGGCACGCACGTTGCAGAGCCCGTGGCCAGGCGCAGCAGAGGCAGATGTGTGGGCTGCCACTGGTCTTCTGCCTGCATTTCCAGTCTCAGGGGATGCTGCTGTCAGCAGCGTAGCTTTCTCATGTGCCCTGCGGGGAAATACAGCAAAGGAAGAACGGGATTGTAACCAGCCCATGGATGAGAAAGCTAACTGAAGAAACCCAAGGTTGGTGCAGCTCCTGCTTGAGCGTGCTCCAAGGGCCAGCTGTGTTTGCTGAACTGGGACGGTGATGGTGCTGAGCTGCAGCTTAACGGTAGGAGAGGTCAACGGGGAGATGTGGTTTGGCTCGTGCTCGGCTCGATCCCAGTGCCCGTGTTCCCAAGAGGCTGAGCTGTAGGGTATCCCCCTCCCGGCGTGCCGATCGCTGCCGGGGAGCTGGCCAAGCTGGGGGAGAGATGGTGTCGTAGTGAGAAAGTGGAATAGTGTTGAGGTTTCCATATGCTGATTACAGCGTGAATTTTTAGTGGTACATGGTTCTGGAGGAAGGAAGGAAAGGGAAGATAAAAATAAAGCTGCAGTCCTGTATTTAGCTATAAGCCACTCCGGGATTTTTTTTTTTTTTCCCAGTAGTATTTGAAGACTCTGCAATAAACAAGCTTGTTCATGATTTTTTTTTTTTTTTTTTTTTACTTTATACCACTACAGCTTTGAAGAAGTAGCCGGGTTGCTGTGGCATTTCTATAGCTCAGAATCCCCATGTTTGGGCGGAGAAGAGGGTTGCACATTCTCAGTGCCGATGTCAGGAGATGTGTGTGCAGTGCAGGAACACTTTTTTTCTAAGACATCGATGTGCAACTTATCTTAAAGTCACTGTGCAATTGATAACAGCATCTTTATCAGATAGCTGCATGCAATACTTGTCTTACTGAACCTTCATCCACAACAAGCAAATGTGCCAACTTTTTAAGATTCTGAATGATTTCATATGGGAGAGTAAGAGAGAATATATTCACAATGTAGCTGCTACTGCAAATGGGAGAAGAAACTGAGATGCAAATAGAGAGCAGAAATTGTGTTTCCAGAGATACTGATATAACTGGATTTTACTACAATTTCTTAATAAATGAGTGGTAAATATTTGCTTTGTTTCATGAATCTGACACATGACCTGAGGCCAAGAGAGATGGATTAATTGGGTTTGAAAAGAATCATGTAGACCTTAAAAAAAAAACCCAAACAACCAAAACCCACCACACTCAAACCCCGAAGGATGAGGGTTTGACATTTGAAGAGGATGGTTGTTTATACATGTGCGTGTCCTTGGCTTTCAGTGGGACAGGATAACGGGGGACCTGCCTGCCTGGACCACGGGCCATGGGGACTGTAAGATGGGATGGCAGCTCTTTGCAGAGGTGCCCTTTCCACATGGCAGTCGGTGTGTCTGTGGCTGTGCAGCCAGGAGAGGAAACAACGTGCTTCTTTAAATGGGCACTTAATAATCAATGGAGGTTACTGTGTGTGACAGTCTCCTTCTCATGCAGCTCTAGTTGCCCACATTTGGAGCCAGGCATCTGGCTCCCCGCTTTAAAGTGTGCATTATAATATGAGAGTGGATTATTTTTTTTATTTATTTTTTCTCTCCCTGAAAGTCCAGTTTTAGGATGCTCTCCTGGCCTCACTGCAACAAGAAATTTCTAGCCCAGCTGAGCTTTGCTGGAGGTGGCCTGGAGAAAGCATGCCTTTGGCAAAATTTATGATGGTTGAGCTCTAAGAGGAAAGAATTAAATGTGGCTTTTTTTGTGTTTAGATGAGCCCCCTTTGCAACGTGAGCTAGAGATGGTCAGCTAACTCCTGTGCTTATATTAGTCGATCCAGAGGGAGTCCTTGGGTTGGCAGGAGTTTGGCTTGATTTCTTTTAAAGACCAAGTTTTGGATCAATGTGTATCATCAAATAATGTCCCTGGTGCCCAAGGCCCTGCACAGATGCATTACTCAGTGCAGAGCCTTGGCTGCAGTGTGCATATGGCAGCTAAAAGGAATTGAAAAGCTCTGGGGTACAGAATTAAGTGGCAAATAACATCAGTGAGAAACATCCGAAGCACTGAGAGCGAGCTGCGTTTCTCTTCTGGGGCTTTGTTCAACAGAAATTTTGCATGCTGGTTGCTCTTCCAGAAACTCAGGAACAACAGCTGAGCAAGACTTTGGAACTTGGTCAACTGGGAATTTATTTACAGGTGTTTGAGTTGTTAAAGGTGGAAGAGGATCTGAGGAGCCTCAGATCACATCTCTGCAGCCAGCAGCAAGCCTCCTAGATGTCTGCTTATTGCCAATTTAGCGTTCGGCTCTTTGGAGTTCTCTTTTCTGTATATAGCTTATGCAGTATGTATTGGAGGCAAAGCTGTGGGAAGGTGGCAGGAGTGGGTTGGAAAGGCTTTGGGTGAGACCCTTGGAAGTACGTCTGACAGGAGTTGGAGCCTTTCAGCTATTTGCCTGCCTCACATGTGAGGGACAAAGAATCAGCTCACTGCAGAGGCACCACGTCTCCTCTTCCAAGCTCTGTCCTTCCCACCTTCCACAAAGGCTCCATGAAATTGGAGTTCCTGCTATGGCATGGATGAATTTCACTGGTGAATCCAGAACCCAGAGGATCAGGAGCTTTGATCTTGCCTTGTGTGTCAGTACGTTGGCTTTAGGGCATTAAATGGCTTTGTTGCTTTGTGAAGGGAGGTTTCAGCTTAGCCCTGATCTTCTAGAATTAGTAGCCCTAGCTGACATGGGGAGCAGTGTCGTACCCGTGTTCTGGTTGGTAAATGTGGCTTGAAAAAGGAGACCAAACACAAGCTCTTAACTCCCTGAAATGATAGTTTGAGAGCTGGTGGAGTTTCATCCCCTTTGCGTGGCAGGGCAGACTGCCTGTGGCTGGCCATACACGGCTGTCTTTGTCTGAGCAATCACCTTGGGTCTCTCCCAGGCCTTGCGATCCCCCCATCCCTCGATCAGAGACATCAGCACACCAAGAGATGGGTGATATATCCTCCTGGCCACGACACTTGGCAGCTGGACAGAGAACTGACTCATCAGCGTTCGTGGTTTCTCGTTTAATACCGGGACTATTCAGATGATTTAAGTGCCGGCAGTCCAGAGAGGAGGTTGTGCTTCTGCTTCCAGCGCGGTTGTGAAGCCATCGCCTTGTTTGCCTCCCATCCACACTTTTCTTTGCGGGGGGGGGGAGAGACTGGGGGTGGATCTAGCTTCGGTTGTCAGCTGTAGATCTATCTTGCGAGCGGTTTTATTTCCTCCTGGCGACTGGGCTGTTCCATTGGCTCCTCTTGCTCTCTGTTGTTCGCCTGCTGAGGAGCAAATGTCCTGTGCGCAGCGGGCTGTGGGGCGCTCCGGGGGAGCGGGCTCCGCACCCTGCCCACCCCGCCGGGCCCCCGCCTGAGGCCGGCCGAGCCCCTGGCCACCCATGCCCCCGGGGGGAGCTCTCTGCAGGGGGGGCACCGCCGCCTGCCCCGCAATGTAATTGCATCTGGGGGGCTGCCAGCCGCTCCCGGAGCCGGGGCCGGCGGCGCGGGGCAGCACCGGGCGGTGCGTGCCGGGGTGCGGGTTGCGCGGGGCCGGCCCCGGAGGAGGTACCGGGGCGGGGGCGGGCGGTGGGGGCGGGCAGGGCAAGGCAGGGCGTCCCCGTTTCCCCCCCATCCCCACCCCAAATCTCCCCCCACCCCCCCCCAATCCGTTGCCACTGCCCCCTTCTCTCCCGCAGGCTCTCGTCGCCCGGCGGCTGCGGCGGCGGGGACGGCGGCGGGAGCCGCAAGAGCGGGGTCATTCTGGACATCGCCGCCTTGAAGATGACGGAGCTGGAGTCCGAGGTGCTGCCCTTGCCGCCCCGGTACCGCTTCCGCGATCTGCTGCTGGGGGACCAGTCCTTCCAGAGCGACGACAGGTTCGGGGGGGACAGCGGGGTGGGGGGGGTGGGGGGGACACCCACCGGGCGGGGGGAAGGGAGGCACATACCCGGGGACACGCACTGGGGATGGGGAGATGGGGACACACAGCTGAGACCCCCCCCTGCGGTGGGACCCCCCGGCCCGGGGGTTTCGGGGGGACACGGAGCTGTCCGCGGCGCTGATCCCGCGGCTCGGAGCTGTCCGCGGTGCTGACGGCCCGTTCCCGTCCCGGGCGTTGGGATGCGGGAGCGTTCGTGGTGGGCGAGGGGACACTGGGATGTGTGCTGGGGGGGTGTGGGTGCGCTTCGGACAACAGGCACCGGGAACGCCTGGGTGTTCCAGGGCTGCTGGGGAGGCTGGAGTTGCTGGGAATTGGGAGTTGTGGGCATACTGGGCCAGCAGACGTTGAGGTGTGTGGGTGTGCTGGGCAGCTTGCTGTGTCTGGGAGGCCCGTCGGGGTTGGCAAGGAGGAAGAGGGACCCTGTCTGGGAGATACACGGGGTGCGGCTGGTGAAGTGAGGGGCTGGTGAAACTCCCTCTTAAGCCATACGCAGAGATTGGGCTGAGCGCATACATTTATTTAGGAGGTGAGGCTCATCCCGGCTGTTCTCAGAGCCTGTCTTTGCAGCAGAGGATGCTGATGGGAGCAGAGTAACTCCAAAGAGCTGCTGTGGATGTGGCACAACTCTTCTTTCCTTGGGCTGTCTAGAGAAATGGCCTTTATGGGTTGGGCGCCAAGGCTGCTATTCCTGCCTGGCTGGAAGGGATTTATTACCAGGTTAAGTGAGCTAAAGCAAAAGGAGGAATGCCGTGAGTGGCAATTGAATTCTATGAGCAGAGCAGTTAAATGAAGAGGAACAAGAACAACCCTCCCTTCAACTCTGTTCATATCATAAAAACCAAGGAGCTACAGTGCTAATGGGGAGTCAGATTGTCGTCTTTTCCTGCCAATTAATTGCATGACATAAACAGAGAGAGATGCAACTCTTGTTGAAAAAAAAAAAAACCTTCAGTTGCTTCTGAGTTAGGCGTTGGGTAGCTTCTGTGTATTTGGTACAGCTGCATCAAGGCTTTTGTGCATCTATTTTAAACGGTAATAACCTTTTTTTTTTTTTTTGGAAAGTGTACAAACATTGTGGGGGAAAAAAAAAAGATAAATTTGGGTTTAAGAATGTGGGATTTCCAAATGTTCTACTTAAATGTTCCTAACTTTTATAGCTGCATACAAATTGATCTGTCTCGGAAATGAGTCTGTGATCTTCAAGATTTTAAAGCCCAGATTTCCTTAACAGGCACTTAAACATTAGTACAGTTTTATGCCATAAAGTGAGAGGCTGATAGGAAATTCCTGCTGCAGAAAATGTCTGGTTTTCAGAGTGGTTATGATATGGCTCATTTGGATAAGTTTGAAGATTAGAGTTTTAGTAGTTTTCATATTTAAGTATTTGAATGGATCTGAAATGTGGAAGATGGCAACTGCAGACTGTGTTTTTTCTGCATTTCACCAGTATAACCCTTAACCTTCATTTTCCTCTAGATTTGAGTGTTTCTGATTCAGAATCTTTTAATTTTAGTGTGGAGATACTCTGGATTATTTTGTTAAATTCACTAGCCTTGTTTCTCAAGATGTTTCACTAGCTGTATGTGCTGCTCTCTTTAGTTGCTTGGCTTTCTCCTTCATCTGGAAAATACCAAAAACTTCACAGAGAATGCAAATCTATGAGCACACGGTTGCTATTGACATGTAGTCCGCTTGGCTTTATGGGGGAGTCAAACTGAGCCACTGCTGTCAGCTTTTGGAAATGGTGCTGTTAGGCCTCAGTTTCAGTCCAAGCTGTTAATGATACTGGGAACTTATAGATGAAGCAAGCTCGCTGGAGTCTTTATGACCAGTGGATTAGTCTGTTCCAAACCAACTGAATAAGGAGCTGATTTAGGCTAGCAGTAGAAAAGCAGAAAGCCTTTTTAGCTTTGCTGTGCTTGTAAATACTAAGCAGCTCAAAGATGTGCTTTGAAGGGCTTTGTTACAGCACCGACAGGAACGTGCTGAGGAAAATTCCCCCACCTCAACAGCATGGGGAACGGTGAATGGTGAAACAGAGCTCACTGGACTTACAGATGTAACAGAGAAGGAAAACACCCATAACACTATCTCATTTGTTTGTAAAAGCAATGCTAAAACCATTAGCATCTCAAATATCTGCTTTTGAAAAGCTCCCTAGAATGATGGTGTGCTGATGAAAGTGAGGAGGTTTCTGGGGTCAGCAGACGACAGAAAGGATGGGCAGCCGTAGGGGAATCCAGGTTTTGCTGCTTTTGGGGAATTAAAACCTCTTCTGTTAGAGGTGTTTTAATCCATCCTCATCACAGAGGATGCTGAGAAGACACTAACACTGGACTGAGGTAAGAGAATGAGGTAATGCTGGAGCTTGAGGAGATGAGAGCTTGCTGGAACAAGCGAATAATTAGAGAGCTGTGGTTGGCAGGAGGAGAGAGCATGTCCAGATAACCCCTGAAACTGAAAGAGCTAATCAGTGAATATGAGGTGGAAGAGGCACTACCAGGCTGCTCCTATTTTGCTTTTCTTTTAGAATGTAGAAGGTGAAGACAGTTCGTCTAAGTAAGGTTTGGCAGGTAGACTGATCGACATGAGAATTAAAATAACACCTTCAATGTTGTGTGGCGGGTGGTAATAAATCAGCCAGGAAGGAAATAGGAAAAGACTGGCTGGGAAAGGAATCGGAGGGTAAATGGATTTGTGCAGCAGAGAGAGAAAAGCCTAATGATGAGCAAATCTGAGTTGGCAAATGGAAGTGCTCCTTCCAACATGATCTTCACATTTGGAACTCGCTACCTTGAGGCATCTGGAAGGCTTTGGGCTCAGCCGTGTTTCAATGCAGTGCAACTGTATTTAAATATCATGCTCGACATTTTTGCAAGCCAGGTCCTTAGGTTACGGAAGCAGGATTGACTGTCATTCAGCAATAAATTTCCAGAGGATACAAGCTGCTGTCTTGGCATAAATCTGACTAATGGGGACCGGGAGGTAATTTTGCCTTTGGGTAGAGAAGGTTCTTTTGGGGAACACCGAAGCTGCCTCAGTTGTCTGGCATAAGTTCTGTGTGGTTTAGAAGTTTCTTACCTTCTTTTTGGAAGGTTCTGTCAATGTCAATACTGGGAGAAAGAGAGTCTGTTCTGCTCTCTTGTGGCAGTATTGCATTTCTTATCTCACCAGTGTTTTGTTGTGAAAGTATTCAGAGCCGGTGGAATAGAACAGAAAAGGCGGAGTTTAGGATGTTGGGCCTGTACCAAAGAGAAGGTGAAGAACGGGAGCCATGAATGCTGCTTGTGCCTGGTTGCCCTTTGGCATCCTTGGCACGTGGCTCCTCTGGTCATGGGAACCCTCCATGCGATGGTACCTGTGGGCGGGAGCGAGGCCAAGGGGTGCTGCTGGAAGGGGGAAGGAGCAAACTGCAGCATCCCACCGGTGCTGCGAGTCTGGGCTCTGTGAGGAAGGCTTCTGTTCTCAAGTCATACTGGTATTTGCTGATTGAAGGCAGCTGGGACAGCACATCTGCTGAATGGATAAATATTGTTCTATACCACAAGCTGTGGCATCCCTTTGATCTTTGCTGTCCTGACTATGGCAGTTTTTGATCTCCTGCATTCTCTTTTCTTGGACAGTGCTGACAACCGGGTTGGAGCATGTATAAAAAAAGCCCATAAATAAAATTAAACTGTGTCTCAGAGAACTGCTGTTAGGAGCTTATTTGCTGGCTAATTTAAATAGCCTGAATACTTTCCAGAAAATTGTTGTCAGAAGCCACAGTCCTATTTACAGTAACAAGAAGTAATGGATGTCACTTTGATTAAGTGCATTTTTCTGAGGCTAATTATCAGCAAAGAATCATTTTGATGGATAAGGATGTTTGGAGAAGCTGTTTGTGCAGAAGAATTCAGCAACATCTCTATAAAAGCATTAACATCTCCTGATTAAAATAAAAGATTTTTCAGATGTTACATAACCAAGAAAAAGATGTTTAACAACTGGGACAAATTATTTTAAGTTTGTACTTCCAGGTTAGATAGATTTTGAAAACTTATCTATCTGTTAACTGACATCTGGTCTTTGTCTCTTGAATTTGTCACTGAGCGGTGGCTCTAAATCATAGGTTGCATTATACTTGGCACAAACAAGCCACAGTGCTGAAATATCAGGCTTGTAGGATCTCATCCTTGCAGTTTTCATGCTAACATGCCCCAAGTGACTTCCTCATCAAATGCATCATTACATTAATGGATCTCAGCAGTTTTGTGTCCCTCTGTCAGGTTCCTTGAATATGTCTGCGGCTGAATCCCCACTTCATTGCCATTTGGTTTAATGAGCAATTTCTCTCATTTTATTTGGAAGATGCAGATGCTCGTCTGAAAATTGAAGTTTGCATCCAGAAGTTAGAGACAATTATTTCTGTGGTGGTGAGATAATGGCCAATAATTTAGGTTCTGAACTGCAGTGTCTGTTCAGGCTGTAGCATCTGTGCTTGTGAAGGCTTGTACCTGGATTTAGGAGGTCCAGCTCTGATGCCTGTGGGTCACAAAATTCCTCCAGCGAAGGCTCTTCACCTCCCAGCAGTTTGATCCCTTGCCTGTGAAAGCAGGATGAAGGTATTTATTGTCTAATACCTGTTCCCCCAAAAAGACTGTTAAGACCCAGTCTCCCCCCAGCCCTGTGTGCAGAATCTCCCAAGGGGTGACTCAGTCTCAGTTGCAATGCCTGAGCACAGCTCCAAACCAAGTGATCAATAACACCAGAGAGGATGGTGGGATCCCAAACAGGACTGTACGAGTTCCTGTGTGACCGCTGGAATTGAATTGCTTCTCCTTCGCTTTTGCCACCTGGCAAAGCAAAATCAAAACATTCATTAACTGGACTAGGCTGTTTTCCTGAGTCAATGCTTTGTCAGAAAGTTTCTGACAGTACACGAGCCTGTGCTCCTGAACGCTCGGCCAGCCTGCGGCACTACCCCAGCTCCTGGCTGGAACAATTGCTGCTCCGTGGGGCTCTGCTCCTGAGCCAACCAGCTCCGTGAGTTGGGCAGGTGACACATACTAGCGTAGCTCTTTCCAGAGTAGATGCCTTCAGCTCTGCTGTGTCAGCCAAGGCTGTGGACAAGCCCAAATCCAGAGCCCAGGTTCCATCTAAGTTGTTGGAGAAGCTGCCATAGCTTCCTGGGGAGGGAGAGTGGACACACTCCACTCCACACTCCACTCCTCTGGTGGGGCTTGTTCCTGTTCTCTGGATTAGTGGGCAGGAGCATCTCATGCCACCAGGCACAGCTCTGAATCATGGTGCCTTAGGTATAGACTAGCAGAGCTCATAGGAACGTAGGGAAAAAGCACCTCGGCCAGGGTGTTAGTGTACTTAAACCTGCTGCCAGTCCTGTTCACCACCTTGTAGGGAAGAGTAACCAAGAAGCCTGCAGTCCTGGGGTCCTTTCCAGTGAGGGTGGCTGCAGCAGATCCTCCCCCTTAACAGAGGCAAAATCAACATGTATTGCCACTGGATTCCTCAGCCCGGCTCCAGATGGGATACACTGGACTGAAGAGTGTGTTGGAAGCCTGGGGCAGCTTTGTAGAAAGGGTTTGGGTTTTCTTGTGTTTGTCAATATTTTTCTTTCAACAACAGATTTTCTTACCTGTGGTTTGCTTTTTCAGTCCTTCTGAAAGGCTGCAGTGATGATTACTAATGCAGTGTCTTAATTGGTGTGCTGTTTGGAGTTTTTTAAATGGATATTTCCATCTTGCTATTGGTGTGCCTCTAAGTATTCATCTTAAGGCAGGGACCCCTGGACATCAGTAGGAAAATTAAGAAAGTTATGAAAGTAATAGAGTAAGACAAGAAATACACTTCACTTGTAATTATATATGTGTTATTTTATTAAAAAAATATCATTACTCTTTTCAGGTATATTACTTTTACTGCCAGTAACGGACCCTTGCTAGTAATAAAAGTAAGTGCACGTAGCAGTCTGGTGGAATGAGTGGAGGTGTCCCTGGAGTGTTGCAGTACGTACAGCTGTGCCCTGATGAAAAGGAAGAACAACATTGATTTTTCAGTTATTTAGCGCAATTTAACACCACGGGCTCAAATTTCCATCCCTCCCTGGTGTATTTGCTTGGTTTATTTACTTTTGCTTTGGTTTCTGTTCAATTGATTGGAAGGGAAAACTTAGTGTTTTGAGTTACCTGAGAATACCTGTCCAAGTGAAGGGGAAAGCATGAGCAAGGGTGGCAGAGGCCACGTCCCTGCTGAGCGCGGTGGGTG